>MKEJ01045266.1:0-11671 GCA_001753735.1 Embelia ribes | reverse complement strand
ACTTATGAGTTGGAAATAATATTTCAGTAAAAGAAATGATATTTTTAGACAGAAATAGTATGATTAATCGAGGAATTTCATACCTGATATTTTTTTTAGACTAAAAGAATATATTTAGCATAGAGATATCTATACAACATTGAGAGTACATATTACGAGAATCGGAGGATGTATACCCTACTGGGCGAACGTTTGACAACTCTGAGTCAAAACCTAGCCGGGAAGTGTGGCGATATTATACGAGCATCTAACAGTTATGAGTCAGATACCCTTCGGGGCGAGCGTCTGACAACTTTGAATCAGGATAGACAGGTGACATGAGTTGCATTCAATAGACCCAGTGGCATGAGTTGCCTTTGATAGACCCGGTAGAATGAGTTGCCCTCGATAAACCCAAAGGAATAAGTTGCCAAGGGTGCAGGATGCGATATGATATGTAAGGAGGCTCGATATGCTTATTCGAGGAGGCCTAATGTGCCTATGTGATATGATGTATTCGTAGAGGACGTGAGATGCCATACGTTGAGAGCCGCATCCATGGTTAGAGGCATGAGATGCCTTAGTAATTCATGATTCGTGGTTCATGATTAGTGATTTGTAATTAGTGATTAGTAATTAGTGATAAGTGATTCTTGATTAGAAATTTGTGATTCGGAATTCGGGACTCAGTGCATTCGGGGTTGGAGGCATGAAATGTCTTCGTGATTTTATATTCGGACAAGGTGTTTAGTACCCTAAAATCCAATGGTGGTTGGTATACTTTAGTACCTAGTGTACTTTAGTATTTATTGCATTTAGATATTACATTACTCGTGGTACAGATATATGATATATGTCATCATCGTAGTTGTATGACTCGAGAGAACTTTTAGACTTTACCATATGTTATGAACATGCCTTAGTATTACTTAGAATTTATGAGCATACATTGAAGATGAGAACATGGGGGCTTCAGTGCATTGCATGTGCATACATATACTTTATATTTAATAGATTCTCATTTATAGTTTGGTTTTAAATTTGACTCATACATTTTTACTGTACATGTATTCACGTAGTGTTGTAGGGTCAGGGCATGGGGTTGGTTTGCTAGAAGGGTAAGCATATTTTCTGGAGGAGTTTTAGTGCTAGAGGCGAGCTAAATTCGAGTGGTGATATTCTGAGGTTATATTCAAATTTATGTTTTAGTTTTGTACGAACATATGCCTCGATGAGATTATGTATTGTAGTAGGGTATTGCTGCCTGGATTATGTATTATGTATATATGACAATGTGGATATTATTGTATTAGATACTTATGTTGCACATATATATATTATGGCAGGATGTCAGAATGTAGTTTGATTATTATTTTCTTTTCTTTTCTTTTCTTTTCTTTTCTTTCAGCTCATATCCCCGGGTTTATGGGGATCCGGGATATATCACACGCAGTAGAATTACCCAGCAAGAGTACAACAGTTCATACGCTGCTAAGTATACTCCAACTCTTCATCTTCACTGGTAAAACCCCAGTCCTTACTCTACATTAGTAATCATTTGCCACGGAAATTACGGTAATACATATTGTCTATATATGAACATCACTCGGATCTAAGTACCAATTCTATACATCACCATGCAATCCAAAACCACAACATACTCTTATCAACAGTTTAATCTTTGTAGTTCAATCATTACCTTATATGTAATCTGTAAACCTCCCTTCTATTATTCGATATATACTTAAAATTAAGTAAAAAATTATACTTTTGGAGCAAAATTTTCAAGAAATGGACTATACATTGCATACAAAATGGTCAAAAACCTTAAAAAGGTCATCTCGTTTGCGAAAATGAGGTTGGAAGCACTGTCGGCGATGTGGAATATTTCGATCACCGAAAGGAATATTTGCTTGCCAATGACAGAATGTCCCAATAAACACATCAGCGTCACATCACCATCACCTCAGCACGACAATATATTTTAGTGGATACATCTTCTCCACGTCATTACCACATCAACACCATGACATCGCCACCTCAATGTCGCGTCACGTTACGTCACCACCACCTTAACGGCACACCACTACCACCTCAGAGCTATATCATCTCCACCTCAGCCTCACCTTATCAACACCTTAGCGCCATACCATTGCCACCTTAGCACCAAATCATTGCCACCTTAGCGCCATGTCATTGCCACATCGTATAAGTTTCCCAATCACTGATTACAGTCAACGTTGTGTGGCTGTCAACGTTTGACTGGGTAATGTTAACTCATCCAATTATATATCTAGTTATTCAATTTTCTTTTCTTTAGTAATTTCTATTAAATGAGCATAACTTTCATGTTTCAAGTTATTTTTTCAATCCGCTGAAAGTTACGAATATGGAACTAAATGACGGTCATTTAAAGACCGATATTGCATATGTTTTTTTTTCTCATAGGTATCTCTTTTCTATTTTTAAAGTGTATTTAATATTTAAAAGTAAATAAAAAAGACCCTAGAAATGAATACTTTGTACAACTAATTATACTAAGATCCCCAATTAAATATATTGTGTACTGGACACGTTTTCCGTAAAAATTGGAAAAGTTCGGCCACTGTGTATAACGAGCCTTGGCTATTTTCCCAAATCCTATCCTACTTCGTATGTGTGAGACAGGGAAACCAATGGGAGAGAGAAAGGGATAAGGTTGGTGTGAGACAGGGAAGTACTTAAGGTTGATGGTTTATTTTAAAAAAGATAGAGGAGTAAGAGTGTTATTATGAAAAGGTTGGAGTGAGTGGCTGTATCATCGACGCTACATGATTTTATTTATTTTTAAATTATTATTTACAATTTATTAAAAAATTTCTCCAAAATTTGTATCATCTAAAAAAAATGAAAATCGTATTATCTGACATGTATTTAATAACTTAGCTTTTTATAATAATTCAAAATAGTATCAATTTCTCTATCAACACAAAAGAGGTTTTAAAATTAGCAACGTAACTTGAAATGAATTAGAAGTATTATTTTTGTTCTAACTTTAGCACCAAATTCTTAAAATATTTTTAAGATTTTGTACAATTAATATCTCAATTAAAGACCACGGGGACCTAATGGGATTTTAATTCAAACTAATTACAATTAATTATTTCTCCCAGAGGGGACAGCCTAATTAATACTCATACGTTCTTATACCCTTTTTTTTTTTTTTCGAACTAAAATGGAACCTACTAAAAATAAATCTATTCTTAATATATCCTGTGTAATATCCATTCAGTTCTTGCTTTCTAACCATTTCTCATTTTAAATTTCAAAAATAAATATACAAAAATGAAAAATAATATAAAATTTACTCCCGAAGTAATTTTTAACACAAAAAATCACATTAAATTCATCCTCGTCATACCAGTTTTTTTTTATCCGCTCGCATACTAGTTGCTACTGTGGGGGACAGCTCAGCACCCTCCAAACACGTAGATATATACAGTGTATCTATCTATCTGTCTATCTATCTATATATCTATATATATATATATATATATATATTCGCACACAGACACTCCTCTCCACACTCGTCTCTCTCTCTCTCTAGTCTTCTCCCGTAGCCGCTTCTCTCTCCCCTCTCCCCAGTTGTAACTTCCTCCGTTAATCAATTAAATCTACAGAAAGCAAAATCAAACTATTTAAATCCATCTCAATTACTCACAATTTGCAGTCTCTAAATTTAGAGAATCGCTATTTTAACTTCTAAAATTAGATTTTGTTCTCCACCTCGGGGTGCCTAATTAGGGTATTTGGGGATGAGGTTGGAGGAAGAGAGAGGGTATAAGGAGGAAGGGGAGGATGAGAGAGAGAGGGGAAAGGAAATGGTGGCGCTGAAGCAGTCAATCGGAGGCGGCGGCGGGGGTCCGGCGGCGGCGAAACCGGTGGTGGTCGGATACGCGCTTACGTCCAAGAAGACCAAGAGCTTTTTGCAGCCTAAGCTTGAGTGTTTAGCTAGGTATATATATATATATATATATATATACATATGTATATACACGCATATACGTATATAAGAGCATTCACACCAGTATTTCTATACTCACAGTTTCTTCCATTTCATTTCTGAAATGAGAAATTGGGAATGTGCCACATCAGTATTTTTACTTTTTTCCGGATTCTAGAAATTTCAAGACAAATGCTGCAGTAAATTTTTGGATGGTGAAATCTACTATTACAAATTTTCTATTAAAACATTAAAAGATGTTTCCACCAAAAATTAGAAAACCCTAGTTATCAGTAGGGGAAATAGATTTTCAAACTTTCTTATGATATATTGTTATTCCAATATTTTTTAACAAATTTTGGAGCAAGACTGGTGTGTCAATTTAGAAATGTTGATTTTTAGTGAGAGAATTGAGTTTATAGAAAATGCGACGTAGAAATTAAATTTTCATATTTGATGGTTTCCAATTCTTTTTTTGGGTGAGTTTCAATTTAGTTTCACTTAAATTTTCTTTCATCTGGAAATTTATAGCTCCAAACATGGGGATCTAATTGTTGGAATTGGAGTTTTTAAGTAATGTTGGTTTTCATTTCGTTTTTAGGAGTAAAAGTATTGACACCAGTCTTTCTAAACAACTAGTTTTCTGACTTTACTCTCATTTAATTTCTCATTTGAGAAATCTACTCAAGAAATGTTCCACATTAGTATTTCTATTTTTATACGTTTCTAAAAATTTTAGGTAAATGCTACATTAAATTCCTGATGTGGAAGATGTACTAGCCATAATTTTTAGAAAGGCTGGTGTGTATGCTCAAAAAATTCAAGTTTAGATTAGGGGTAAAATATTCTGATACTTGTCAGTAATTGTTGAGAAAGACTAAAATATTTTTCTAGAAAGTCGATTTAGAAAATAAATGAGAAGATTTTAAAAACGGGGACTATTTGTGTGTTAAAAATGAATATCTGTCGTTATTCTAGGTTGCTTGAAAATGTTGTGGGGCATAGTTTATTGTCTTCATTTTGAGAGAGACTATTTGAATATTTCTATTTGATTGACCTGTCATCAGTCTTTTTTTTTTTTAAAAAAAAAGAAGAAGATATTTTCTGCATTGTTTCATTCATTTCACAGCTTGGAATATTCTGTTGGAGATGTTGTTTTTATCCTAAGTTCACAAGAATCAGTAATTTCAAGGTTTGTGGGGATTGTTTTTCCAGTATTTAGCTGATTAAGGGGATTTAAGCAATAAGAGCCTTTGTCTTTGTTTTTTTTTAAGGCTATCTTGTTGAACGGTCAAATGAATAAAGGGATTCAAAAAAAAAAAAAAAGAGGAAAACTTGAGTTATTAGCTGCAACAAAAACGGATTCAGAACATATAAGTATAAATTTTATAGTGATGGTTAAACCTACACAAAAACAAAAAAATTATATTATAAATTTAACACTAAAATTATACAGAACAAATTACATTAAAAATTTTGGCTCAAATAAATTATGTGGTGATTGTAGCCCCCAGTAAACTCATAAATCCTTCCTGGCTGCAATCAACAGCCCCACAAAAGTTGAAAAGAAAATATGGTCCTTTCAAGTTTAACAATTGGTCACAGTTGATATACGCGTGGGTCATTTTATATTTTGTGGGGATTTCTATATTTCATGGGTCGTTTTTATGATTGTCAATATATGCTTCATGAATATTCTTGAGTCTTGACCTCAAAATATCTGCCTTGTCCAAGGGAATCTTCTCTTCAAACGTAATACTATATTTTTTATTTTTCATTAAATTTGTCTGGTACCATTTTAACATTATGATTTAGATAACTACTTGTCATTTTGTTGCTTCCATTGGTCCTGTTTATTGATTTATTTAGCTTTTAATTGTGCAAATGTTTTATGAGTGACATGTCATTTTGCTCTCTTTCTGTGATTGTTCCTTCGCATGTTATGTCCTTACCGAGGAGAGATGTTCTGAACTTTTTATTAGGCATGTAATTTGTGCCTTGTTCAATTGCAAATTAAATTTTGCATCTATTTTGCCCCCTAATTTTCCTTTATCCGGTTGATGCTAATAGATGATTATCTTTCAATTCAGGAATAAAGGGATATCTTTTGTTGCTATTGACCAAAATAAGCCATTGCATGAACAAGGTCCATTTGACATAATTTTACACAAGGTTAGCAATAATGAATGCTTGTAGAACTTTCCATCTTTAGTATGTGAGTGTGTGTTAAATCTTGACAATTTACATGGTTCAATTGGTGTCCAAATGGCCTTTCAATTCATATAATGATTTCTCATTTATTTCTTATTTTTTATTGCAGTTGAGGAGCAAGGAGTGGCAGCAGATTCTCGAGGTTGGCCAACTAAACATTGATTTGGCATTTATCTTTTGGGTTACTTTGTATATTTTGAAGTGCATTGATTATCTTCATGCTATTTGATGGTTAATGCTTCATAAGATCTATGCTATATACATACGTGCATGACTGCTGAATAGATTTTGATTCTGCGAAACTTATGCATCTCTGACCTAATTTGCAAACTAGTTGCTCCTTTCTCAGTCTTAAATTATGACCTCGTAGTTGAGGCTGGAGCCTCAAGATTTGAGCAATTGAGTACTTCTCTTCCTGGCAATTTAGCCAAATTTTTTCAGGTTCTCATTAAGCATTTTCTTGATGGGGTCAATAGATTTTGATACTGAGAAAAACTCGCAGACTAGTTGCTCTGACCTCGTAGTTGAGGCTCCAGATTTGAGTGAGTGAGGACTTCTCTCCTGGCAATTTAGCCGAATTTTTTCAGGCATTTTCTTTTGTTTTTGAAGGTTTAGTTGTCAGGTTTATGTGCTAATTGCGTTGAAAGGGATCGGGCTAACCTTGCTTGCTATCTTATGATCTGGTATTTCTAATGCTCACTTGTGTTGTTGGTTGGGCACTCCATTCTTTTACACTTTTTGTCATGTTGCAGAATTTTTCATTTTTCTTGGTGGGACTGGGGCTCCTGGGTATATATGTGTCATATATTTCCATGTTTATATAATCGTAGAAGAGAAGCATGATTTCAGAAGATGAGATGGCCTTTCTATTAGTGCAAAACATATCATTAGAGTGTTTTGTCCTTTGATTGTGGTTGGTTTATTTTGTAGTCAATTAATATAACTGCAACTAAAAGCCAATAAAAGTAGTCCCTTGTTTTTAGATGCAAACTGTTCTACTGATACCTGCAAGTTTATTGATTGTTTTTTTTTATGCAAGGTCATCAATTTTATGTTTAAAATGCGATGCTGTTTTCGATCAATTTTCAAATATTCTTATGCATGTGAAATGCGCATGTAGTATGGGTAGTGGATAAAATTTTCTATTTCTTATTTTCCTCTATCTGAAGGATTACCGAGAAGCACACTCAGAAGTCACAGTTCTTGATCCGCCAGATGCCATTCAGCATGTTCACAACCGCCAATCCATGCTTCAGGATGTTGCTGAGCTGGACTTTTCCGATGCACAAGGTAAGATGTGCTTTGGTTTACAACATTGATTGTGGAGTCTCAGTTGCTTTCATCAGCTTATGGGACATGATTGTTGTGGTGGCAAAATGGAAGCAATGCATCAGCCTTTAATTAAGGTCTATTCCCAAAAATTTAATAATATGATCTTCTCGAAGGTGTCAAGAAGACATTGGGTACTCTTTTTAGCATTGATTGGTGGTAATGAATTGGATGAATGTGTTGCTTTACTCTTAATTTTTTTCCATCATATTGCAGGCACGGTTGGTGTCCCAAAGCAATTGGTTATAAAAAAAGATCCTTCATCCATTCCTGATGCAGTTCATAGAGCTGGGTTGATGCTACCTCTTGGTGTGTTTGCCCTTTGCTCTCTATACTTCTCCAGTACTACTCTCTGATTTCTCTCAATAGTACGTCTGCAGTATGTTTCTTCATCAAGGGCTATTTATTGTTTAGGAAGGACAATTGCATGAATTGATATGAAATAACCTGTGTTTAAATAATTGATACTCTCTCATGGAAATATCCTGTCTTTAAGCAATTACCACCCTCTTGTGGAATATATGATGTCTCTAGAATCATTTTCAGCTTACCTTTCCTTGCGCTTTAGCCCCCTAGTGTTTAAAGTTGCATACTGCTTTTTTGTTCAGTTGCAAAGCCTTTGGTTGTCGATGGAACTGCAAAATCACATCAATTATCACTAGCTTATGACCAGCACTCTCTCAAGAAGCTTGAACCCCCACTGGTGCTACAAGAGTTTGTTAACCATGGTATCCCGTCTACCATCTCTTTTACTCATGCAGGCACACATATTATCAATTTAAGACCAAAACCATCTTATCATGTATTCACCTATTAGGTACTTTTTTGGTAAAATAATGATGAAAATTGCGATTTGTGATTGTAGGAGGTGTGCTCTTCAAGGTTTACATTGTTGGGGAAGCTATAAAGGTTGTGAGACGATTCTCTTTGCCTGATGTTAGCAGACGCGAGCTTTCAGCAAATGCTGGCGTGCTCCGCTTTCCAAGGGTTTCTTGTGCTGCCGCATCTGCTGAAGATGCAGATCTTGACCCCAAGATTGCTGGTATAAGCTAACTACTAATGAGAACCAACTTTATAATGTTGCACATAACTATTAGGAAGAAGGCTAGGTCACTTGAGACAGCGCGGGTGACCCAATCAGGTGCTACCACGCCAAGTCCAGGTCTTTCTTCTTTCTAATGGAAGAATCTAATCCTGTCACTCATGCAGTTGCTTGGGACCCTAGCATGGCTCTACATGATTAAATCATGGTTAAGTTAAAGCCTAAGAGTAGAGGGCAGTTTTGAGAATTTCTGTTTTGGCATGTCTCTTATGTATCTGAAAGCCCTTACTAGATTAATGTTATCTTGTTACCTGTAGAGCTTCCACCACGATCATTACTTGAGAAACTTGCTAAGGAACTTCGTCGTCGTCTGGTATGTTAAGCAGTTGTGTGCTTATGGTTTAGTCGATAACTTGATAATTTGGTTTACATTCTCACAGTTCCACTAATTCTTATATATTCTTTGTCCACTTGTTTAATAGGGACTTCGGCTTTTTAACTTGGATATTATAAGAGAACATGGCACTCCAGATCGTTTCTATGTTATTGATATCAACTATTTCCCAGGTGAGCTACTAGTATTCATTATCTCATCATATACTTCACTGAGCAAATGACTCGTATGCGTGTAGTCGTCAGAAGAACGTATACCTTTTTATAACTCTGTTACTGTTATTAATTATTCAGTTGGAATCCACCGGGACTAACCTAGTGAGACTAGAATCCAGCCTCACAAATAAGAGATAATGTGTTCAATTCCCCCTACCACGCCTATAGGCTCCGATATACCAAAAAAAAAAAATTATTATTCAGTTAGTACAACGCATGTTTGAAAAAATAGTTACTTACCCAAAAGTTGTTTCTATTAAGAAATTCAGTTTGCATTTCCGTTGACATTTTTGTACACCATGAGAAACTTTGTTTCTTAGATTTTATTTTATTTTATTTTTTTTGAAAATAAAAAAAAAATGTCCTTTTGATCAAGTATCAAATTTAGTTAACGATTAGAAAAAAATAAAGAAAGTAAGAGTAATTCTTTTACTTTGTAATAATGATTGCGCCATAGGTGCCAAGCCCAGAGGCATATAAACTCAGTGAAGTCCGTGTCCATTCTTGCAGGGTATGGGAAAATGCCCGAGTATGAGCATATATTTACAGACTTTCTCCTGAGCCTGGCACAAAGCAAGTACAAGAAACACCCTGCTAAACCTGTTGAAGAGCCTTTACGATAGATTGAAAGGCCTCTTAACAATCAAAGATCCAATTACTTTGAAGTACTAATGGCGGGAGCCGCTACACATTTTGGGCATGCTTGCAAGAATCGGCGTGCAAAAGATGCATCCACCACTATATGGCTGGATTACTACAGTTTTCGGCCTTCTTAATATAGCTCTTTGGTCGATAACTTCTATCTTGGTTTATTATTTCAGTTTATTTATTTGATTGTTTCGTGACATTTCTTTTTGGATGTTGATTAGACAACCTGTACATTCTCTATCATCTTACAACTCCATGGTATATAGTTTTGCAACTTTTCCCGAGCTCCTTGTCGAATGGGCGATTGCAGTTTCTTGGGGAATGATGGCAATTACGTGTTCAAATTTATCAGTCAGTAACAGTGGTTGGGCTTGTAAGTAGATGTGAATCTTCACTGGGGGTGCCAATGAGTCGAAACAAACCGTGTTAGTCGAACCCGACTCGAATTAACACTATTTGAGCTTGAGCTTGACTCGAGTTAAAGACTAAGTCAAAATTTGAACTCGATTCGAATGAAAATATCAAAATTCGAACTTGACTCGAATATTTTTTTCCCTTATTTTTATTGATTGATATATATATATACATATATATATATATGTATATTTATTTAATATATAGATTGTACTTGAGCTACTTGCGAGCCTACTCGAGTCTAGTATTTCAATACCTGAACTCGAGTCAAGTATAAAAGTATACTCGAACTCCACTTGCTTAATATTCAAATTGAGCTCGAGCTACTTGATAAACACTAAATTCACGTCTGACCTCAACCTTCTTCAATATAGGAGGGAGGTTTGGTACATACCATAGCAAAATGATGCAAATATCAATAACAAATTAATTAATAGGCCAATAATTTAATTTTTATTTTATTGGTGACATTATTAATTCTCTCTCATGTTTATTACATACTTGTAAGTTTCTTTAATTGGTGCAAACTGATTTTTATTAAAACTCATGCTATCGAAAGAGCAGGATTGGTACAAATCAGTTTGTACCAAAATAGTGCAGACATCAATCACAAACTAACAAGTATGTTTATAATTTAATATTTTAATTTTTATTGTCATCATTAATTTTCTTAGTTGTCACATATTTGTCAGTATTTGATTGTTGTCCACTATCTAGTGCGAAATGGGTTTTATCGTGCCACCAAAGGAGAAGTTTTGGTACAAATAATTTGAACCAAAATGATACGTACATCAATTATAAATTGACAAATAGATTAATAATTTAATTTTTTTAATTTTTTTTTCGTGATATTATTAATCTTCTCGTACTTGTCATATACTTGTAAGTTTTTTTATTAGTACTCGTACCATTTTCATGCAAATTGGGACCTATTTTTGTTTTTTTTTTCTTTATTTATTTTTTACACGAAGGAAAACCAAACATTAGAAGAAAGAGAAAGAAGATCACATAGGTGGGCACTTGAAGTTTTAATAATTGGGCTTAAGAAGTTGAGTTTTCTGCTAATTTTATTTTTATCATGACATGTAGTTATATAGTTATTTGATAAGTGACTGCGTAATTTTTTTATATATAGTTGTGTAGTCTTGTGATACGTATTTTTTTAAATTTAGTAATAAAAAGCTAGAAAAAAAATATTATATTTTCATAATCTTTACATTATAAACATTTATAAATATTACCATAATTACTAATATCTTGAAATATTACCATAATTACTATTATTATTTTAAAAACATTATCATAATAAGTCTTCTACAAGAATCAAAATTTACCTAATAGAATTATTTTTTCCTGAAATAAAATTATTTATCATAAATAACTCAAATAGTTACTAATTATCCCTTAAATAGCATCTTTTGTATTATATTTTTTATAATTTTTTTCAAAAATAATAT
>MKEJ01045261.1:0-20195 GCA_001753735.1 Embelia ribes | reverse complement strand
TTAAAATATTATAATTTAATATTTAAATATAATAAAAATATCAAATTTATATTTTTAAATATAACATAAAAATGAATTTGATATTTTTATTAAATTTAAATATTAAAATATTATATTTTAAGATTTTTTAAAAATATAAATTTATTTTTGAACTGAGACATTGAGTAATTAATAAAGCTGACTGACAAAGTCAACACTATTGGGGTGGATTTTTTTTATTTGGAAATCATCTATAAAATATTTTAATGATACTATAAGAAATTTTTTTCACAAAATTATTATATTTAAAAATAAATTATTATAATTAAATAAATATTTGCTATAATTATTTTTAAATTAAAATTAATTGTAGTAATTTGTTCTGAAATTTCAATGATTCTTGTATAATGAAATGAAAAAATAATTCTTATATTGAAAGCACTGCTTTTTTATTTTGGTTTGTTTATCTTTTAATTCGAGTTTATTTGTTATTGTAATGTAAATAAATGTTAAATTTTAAGTTATATATGTCTAACTTTTTTCTTAATAAAGATTAAAATAGTTAAATTGTGCAACTAAAAGAACCTTTTGTAATTGTTTCGATATTTGAATAATTATCATTCGTCTTACCTAACGTTTGCCTCATTATCAGCTAGGTTTCAATTTTAATCAACTTTGTAAACCATGAAATGGCACCAGGTGGTTTAATTTAACTACATTGCCCTTCATAATGGAAAAAATATTATTTTTTCTTATTGATATTGTTATATAGTAATTAGTTCGCACGGTGTAGTTAGTTAAGCAATATGACATTAAAACTTTTAATGAAATTAATAAAAATTGTCAGATTTTTTTTTTTTACAAAATATAATTTTTTATCACCATGTATATTATTGAGATTAATACAAAAAGATGAAATGATTAGAATGTAACAATAAGTAATTAAAAAACATGAAACTAAGTTGTTGAACAATATTGATACTCTTTCGAAAAATTTATAAATATTTTAAACTATTTTAAAAATAAAAAATAAAAGCATAACCAAAACAGATTTTCTAAATTATCTTATGGAATTTTAACTAAAATTTTATATTAATATATTAAACACGTGTAATTATTTGCGTAAAATTTGAAATTTTGCGGTCTAACCTAACCAATAAAAAATATTATTTTTAATTAAAATCTCTTTATTAGTTTATATTCTCTACTTGTATGTAGTCATTTACATTCATTGATAATCTTATCAATTTCATATAAAAAATTATGAAATAATTTCGTTTGTATATTTAGTCAAAAGGATGTGATTAACATTGCCAGTGAAAAATATAAGTTTATAATTTCAAGAGAAGGATTAAATTGTCAAAATAATTCTAAATTAACACAAAAGTCAATAATGGTGCAATTAATGATTTATTGAAACATAAGATATTTAATTGATTGAAATTGAAACTAATAGATACTTACTGAAAATGAGGCAAACTTCGGGTTTGGTCAATGATAATAAGGCAAACCTGAGATGATCATGTATATTTTCTCTTATTGCTTAACGACATCTTTAAATCACGTCTAACATTGAAAGGATGAGTCGCTCAATCATAATTTTAAAAATTAACGGTTGAGATGGAGACTCTACTTTGGGTTCTCATCTATTTAACCAATTAGGAATATCCATCATGTTGTTAATAATGTTGGTTAGGCTGTTAATGAGTCATTTGATTTTAGCGCTCAAGTGACTCTTGAAATTTTTAATACCTCCACTTGATATAGCTTTTTTATGTATGTTTTATAAGAAATATCATGATTAGATCACCCATGTTAAATTTCAATATTTTTCTCTAAGGTACTCAACATTCTTTTCAGTCCATCTATTTATCGCCTTGATTAATCCAGTTATTAGAGAACCATTGAAGATGAGCCCACGAGCAATTCATTTATTAAACAAGCTGAGAAAGAGCCTAGAATAAGTTAAACAAGCCGAGCACAAGCAAAGGTAAACCGGCTTGCCTCGACTCTTTAACACTTCTAATGTAGATATTGTCTTGCTTGGTTTTTTCATTTGTCTACTCACCTCTCTTATTTTTTGTTCTAAATCGTACGTAATGCTTTGTGCAAAAGAAGCTATAGCTTTCTTACATATAAACATTAGTAACAAAATTTGTTACTATGGATAGAAAATGGTATTTGGATTCAACTTCATTCATAAATCCTTCACAATATTCCCCTAGAAATGGCATGAAATGGATGTAGGAGATCATACCGGTCTTTGGCCTAATTAATATAAAAATACTTGTATATTGTGCTATTTCCTTTACATGTAGTTTTAGCTCTTTATCTTTTTACTTGATACAATTGTAGACTACTGCACGAGTTTTTAAGTTGAAAAATTTGAGGAAAGTTTCGTTTAGATAGTATTTTTACTGGAAAATGAATTCATCTCCTTCTCACTTTGTCAGTTGTACGATGCGATCACCATTATGATGCGGCTTGAAATATCCTCTAGTTTTTAATACTATTTATGGATAGACAATCTATTGAATTATTTTGAATATTAGATTTAATTTTAAAAGGTTAATTAGACTAACAAAGAAAATGAAATTATTATTACCAAGTTATTTTATACTTTTACTAATTTTTATTTATTCTTGATAAAAAAATCTTAAAGTATGTTATTTATACATTTTTAATGCATGTCATTTGTAGCCTTGCAAGATATTCTTTAACTTATGCACTTAAATGCTTCCTTTGACCACACTTAAACATAAATTAGTATGGGGAGTGTACTTGTTTCTAATATTTGACTTAGACTTTAAAAGGTGGCAAAAGATGAAGGTAGAAAGATATTGAAAGGGGGCACGGAACATAATATGTGGAAGTAAAAAAAGCCAACTTTTACTACTTGAAGCTATTTAAGGGTAAAGGTAAAGTTTATTTTATTTTTCTTTTTATTGGAGCTACTCTAAGCATTGAAAGAGGAATAATAGGGAGAAAATACATAAAAGTAAAAGGAGTAGAGGAGAATGGTACAAGTTTTTTTCTAGGGTTCAAGATACTTAGAATTTTTAATTGAGAGTGAGAGGTATTATTTTTTTCTCTATAAAAATTACGGCAATAATATATGTTATTTAGACATTATAATACATAAATGCATATATTTTCATGATTTATAAGCCTATAAATAAATAACTATGATTTTTAGATTGTAAGTTTCTTAGTTTGTGAAGTTCTTTGGACAGACAAACAAGCGGTATTCATAATCCAATTCGGAAGTAATAATATAATTTTCTAGGTCTAGAATTTTTATATTATAACAAAAACTTGCATATATAAACTATAGTTTTAGATTCATTCAAAAATAAATTAAAATCAGCTTATGATGAATTTTAAATTTGAATGTTTAGTCTATGAAATTTCATAAGATAGAAAAGTAATAACTGTATCATGGAATAAATTAAAAAGTTAATCATGTTTAAAAATTATTAATAAAATATATGTGGTAGAGGACGTAATGATGATTAATTTTGGCTTTTGAATCATTAAAATGCATTAAGTTTTGAGATAGATACACCCTTCTTAATTTGAAATGTAGAAGTTGTACACTTTACAATTTATAGTTCTAACTTAACTTTTATTGTTTATATGACTTTAAAATGATCATAATACTTTACTCAAGTGTAATACTACTTAAGAGAAGTTAGAGTAATATCTATTAGTTCGTACTTAATTCATAAGATTGAATATTTATTCCTTGAAGATAAAGTTAAGAATAATTAATATCTATTAGTTCATACTTAATTCATAAGATTGAATCTTTATTCCTTGAAAATTAAGTTAACTAACAAGAGTAAAATTATATACGTGGATTAATTGATATATAAATACATCATAGAATTCAACAAATCATAACAGAAAAGCGGTGACAATAAGAAGGCACCTCTAAGGTGGGTTTGGAACCTTAAATCAATTATAATTTTGTAACATTATCTACTTTTTTATTGTCAATGATGAATTTAAGGTACGTATTATTATGTTGTTATCATGAAAGCATAACACATGCAGTTTTATTTCGGATGAGATTATTGGAAGAGAACGGGTTAAAGATTTTGGTATGCATGACATTGATATGGTATCACATATGCATTTTTGTTGGCTATACTTGGGGTAGCATGGTTTTTGTCTGCTACTATTAGATAACGTAATTTTTCCTATAATGGATTGCTTATGGTACTTTTCGTGTAGGATGATGCATCCTACACGACCCCATTAGCTCAAGATATGCATGTGAATGTATTTTGGATACGTATGCATCCTTGCATCTATATTGCATAAAAAAATTATTTGTTGGATTAACGTACTCTTTTGCAGGAAATTAAGAGGACTATTTTACCGTCAAGCATTATTACCAAATTATAATTTCTTTAAGTCAACAGTCTCACTGGATATTTATATGAAATAGCGTTGCTTGTATAATTTTTTCTCAGGAACTTGAGTTGATAGTTCGGATCCATGAGCAACCAACATGTATGACATTAGGATGGATTTGCGCACTTTAATTTTGCTAATGAATAGAGTATTTTTAAAAAATTTTGAATAAGTGTTCATTCACAGTGTCTTTGAATAGATGTTTGTAAAATAAAAAGTATTAAGTTACATACAAATTTTTAAGTAAGTATTTTCTTACATGATGGCAAGTTTTATTGCATTCTATATTTGTTTAAAAGGAGCCAAATTTTGATATTTAATAACTTAAATTTGTCTAGAAGGTGGGTGTTACAAAATCTATAAATAATATAATATCTAAATAAGAGATTTTGGTATAAGAAAAAAAATAACTCTTAATTTTAAGAAAACAAAATTTTAAGATTTAGTATGGAAAGAAGAATAAAAATCTAAATATCAATCTCGTAATAAAAGTAAATAAAGTTTGGCGGGCGATAAAATAAATCACTGCCTGCAGACGATTACGAATGCAAGATAGCTCAGACTCCAGTAATCGAAGGCTTTGATACAATATTAAAAATATAAAGAGAATAAAGATAATTCTTATTGATTTGTAGAATTACATAACTAATGCCTCTTTATATAGGTAATAATTCTAACAAAATAGGAAAAAATTATAACAAGACAATCTAATGAAAAAGAAATAAATCATTATATAAAAACAGAAGTAGCCAACAAAAAATAATTTCAAACTCGCTCTAAACACCCCACTTTTAATCCCCTTTTAACAACTAAATTTGAAGTCAATTTTTCATTCACACTATTTGTCGTTTTAGACATGTAAATATATCATCTTGAATCTCGCGACAAGAGTTTTCAAACCCACTCGAGAATGGTCAGAAACCACAATTTTCCAACATAGTAGCACTACATGAATTTAAGTATTACATTCATTGTTGATACAATAGAAAATAAGGCCCCAAGGGGTGTCGGACTCAAAATAAATGGTATTGAGGTGAGAGATAAAATACAGACCATATAAACGTAATATTTTATATAAAATAATTACAAAAATATTTTTATAATTTTTTATTATAATTTTTTTTTTATGTAGCTTATATTTGGCCTCCTCAACCTAATAACACTTTCTTCTGCCAGACACCACCCCTCCGACTATGAGACCTAAAAGCATCTACTTGATCAGTGGAGAAAAAAAGTATCGAAAAAGTTAAAGGTTAACAATATACAGGCATAAGCAAATGGCAGACTGGGAAAGAGGCAATACCACGTCAAATTTTAAAATTTTACCTCTTTTTTTATCTTTTCCGTACGTTGCACAATCACAAAGAAAGGTAGCCGGTGCTTAACGTGATGGATCAACTCATAGGGAAACTTCTAATCTTAAAGGCCAAGTTTATGTTATTTCCATATGTAGTGATAATTTCTCCAAATAGTCTTCAGAGTGTAATTTCGAACGAATTGTAAGTTTTTCTAATACATGATTGTTTAGTTGCCGCTTATAAATTTCAGTTTTTTAGTTTTTTTCATTTAAAAATTAGATAACATTTAGCTACATAGCTTATAAGATATGTTTATTTATTTTTTTGGCCTAAATAAATTGAAAATTTTAAATTTTATGTGTTTAGCTTTTTTTTTTAATAAAAAAATAATTTATTTATTTATTTAAATATTGCAGGCAAACCAACTCACAGTTGTAGCATTGAGTGAGGCTGCCTTGCCTTTAAAATATAGGGTTCCCCTTAATACACATGGGCAAAATCTAGATCCGTGGGGCTACCTTGACTTTAAAATCTAGGGTTCTCCTTAGTAAATATCGGCAAAATCTAAATCTTGCATTTTGTAATACAAGGGCTGCTCTAAACCCCAGCTTCCCAGTTTCTAAACTTGGGGGCTGCATTAGGAAGTGAGTACGCTGCCTTGAGATCCAACGAGTCACGGACTGTCAAGGCATTTGTTACATGAATCATTAATGTGTTGGTCATGGAATAGCTGTTGGATCTTAAGACAATCCGTTGCATTATTGTAGCTGTTCGGATTCCCAAATTTTAAAATGCTTCTTATCGGACAAATAAATACCTGATTGCGATGATCATAAATTTGACCGGATACGCGTAATTGTTAAAAAAATTTACTAAATTCATAAACATTTCTAGGTTGGTGGACCTTGTGCTACACAAAGCTGACTTAGAAAAGGCAAATGCTGGTCCTTGGCAAGTGTAGTATTTTGGCAGTGCTAAGAATGTTCTTGATCCAAGGTACTTTGGTAGGACCAAAATAATGGCTAAAATTTAAATGAATATGAAGTTGTCTCATACAACTAGTTACATCAAGTTCCTTTCATATTCTACAGCTACACCAACACATGGTGAAGGTGGAGATTCCATTTCGGTCTTATTCATGTTGAGCCGAATCTAGACCTTTCGTTAAAATGTACTGAGCAACGTTTCCAAAACAGATCCGACCTCAACACGAGCAGCCCAATCACCATATGTGCGGAGTCAATATCTTGAATGGGGTCAAGTAATGGCTCCCGATCATGGTATAACAACTTTGCGGTTGGGATTATTTCTACCGAACTCCAATTAATCTGATCTCTTTCTTCGCCAGAGGGGTGCTTCAACTACCAGAGGGGAACTCCTGAATTCTGCTTCTGTACCTGAAAGGGTGGGAAAGAGTTTCCCACAAACTCTTCGATACTTAAATAAGATTAGGGTTTGATGTAGGTAAGATTAGCGTTTGATGTAGGTAAGGTTAGCGTTTGATGTAATTAAAAAAATATATTTAATTATGTAATGAATGTAGAGAGAAAAAGTAAAGTGTATTTTCAACTGACAAGTAACAATATTTATAGTAGTACACAGTATTTATACAGTTGCCAAGAAATTTTAAATCATCAGTTATTGAATTACCTGTTATTTTGAGTGTATAGCAGAGAGTTCATATTTTTTACAACAATAGTCCCGTATATTATTGTACCTGCAAATACATACTTATCAATATATATATATATATAATATAATATATATATGTATTCCTTTACTTCTAATGCACCTATTGCTATGGTAGACGCAAGAAATTATTGATCCTTGAGAAATTAGTGGTGTCTTGTTATATGATCAACAACGCTATTACATTACTAAAAGTATACTCCATGTGGGAAGCAAAGATTATACTAAATTTGTTTGCTTCTAATTCATGTCAATATAATAGTCTTAATTATTCAAAAGTAACGTCTCAATTATGAGATATATTAGTTGTCTGTTTGCATAAACAGCGGTCTAAGTAGGCACTTTTTGCCTGCAAATGGATTTTCTTTGATTTGGATGGTCATGTTAACACTAGTGAAGTAGTTCAACACGTTAAACCGACAAATATTGTTTCTTGATTAGATACGCAAATTCTATAATTAGGGAGGAAACTAGTATAAATTTTTTCGAACAAAAAAAATAAAAAATTAGAGGATTCACTATAATCTATGGCCAGAAGTTAATTAGTATTAATTTTTATGAAGTTAGAAATATAATAAGATGCATATTTTATTCATGTACGCATATGGGAAACTTGTATATATATTTATTCATGCAGTGGCACACAGGCACAAAAGAGAGAGACTATTTTAATTTGATTTTCTATCGAAATATTGATTTTTTTTTCCTTTTATGTGCCGAAATTGGAATGAATGTACATGAATGTATGTATACAATCTTTAGGAAATTCAGACTAGAAAATGAGCTTGTGGGTGAACAGATGAACACACAAATGCAATGATTGAACAAGCCATCACAAATAGCATGCGCCCAGTAGTTAAACAGTATCTCAATATTGAGAATTAATATTGCACTACTTGTTTTTGTGCATACACATTGTTGAACCAAATATTGGAAAAATCTTTTTAAGTATTTTGATGATGAAAATTTAAAATAATAATATTAATTAGCGCTCTAAATTTTGTGATTTAATATGATTATTAAGTTGTTTCATAAATCTGCTTTATAAGTTGACTCGATTAAATCGAAACTTGCCAGAAGATCAAATATTATCCAAATACTTAAAATTAGTAACTGTGTAACAGAACACAGTATGTGTATAATGGTACACAAATGTGTAACAGTACGCAGTATGTGTATAATGAAACTGTGTAATGGTTGTAATGGTACACTTAGCATCTGTAACGGCTTCTAGAGAACTTTGCAAGGAGAATGAGCCCGACTAACGGTGTACAGTATGTGTATAACGGTACACATGGCGTCTGTGACAATTTCCAGAGAGCTCTGCAAGTAGAATGAACCTGTGTAATAGTACATAAGTCCTGTGTACCAGTAATCAACTACAAATGACTAGTTTATCCTAAGGACCTATAAAAGAAGGTTCAAATTAGAGTATAAGCACCAAGAATCACCTGACTATCAACTATTAATTTATACAAGCAAAGATCTAGCATTCAATAAAACCAAAAAAAATACTACTTCCAATTTTTTAAGCTATCAAGATCTAATCAAAACTACCCACTCTTAATTTTTTATTCTTATAGTGTATTAGAGCTTGTAATAATGTGATTCATACTGAAACCATTTATACAACTTGTAATGATCCACTATTTGTAATCTCTCAACTTCTAAGTTTTTAAATCGTGTAAGGGTTTGTTCCATGACTTGAGAGGATATATCAAGTGGAGTGATTAGCACCCGGAAATCTAATCACAACTTGTAATCATTCTGTTGATGATAACAGAACCTGAAGCGGTGTCTTGGAGAGTAGATGCAAGGGATCAACGTGATATTTAGCCAAACCATTATAAAAATTGAGTTTGCTATTTATTTCCCTCAAACTCTTATCATTCATTATATTTAGTGGTTAATTTATATAGAAATTCATATAGTTTCTTTAATTATTTAATTATTAAGTCTTATATAAGAAAAATATTCAATCTTTATCCTTAAATTCATAAAGAATACAATTCACTATCTTCATGCGTTTGCCTAATGTCCAACACACATAATATTATAACGTTGTAAGTATTTTCAACATTTCTTCCACTTCTTTTAAATGATACAATTCGCCTCACCTTGTAAATCCATTGGAAATTAAATGTTCGCAAATTGCAAGATTTAGCTCACTCGTAAAATTAGTGGCAGGAAATTAAAAATAAGGAATTCTAAACATCACATAAATTATTATGAAAGGTTAAAAATTTATTATGAGAGTGTTAATAAAGTAAAGTAGAAATCATTTTTATACTAAATTATTTGAAATTTTATAGAAATTTTCAAAATTATAAAAACATTATATGTCTTTTTAACAAATTTTTACCTCCCTTCATACTCAAAATAGGCTTAATATACATGTTTGAATTTATACTCCCTATTAAAAAGTTATGTTAACTGACATTGAGAAAAGTGGTCCCCCAACATTCAAAAATTTCGTAGAATTTATTAAAACTTAGAATTTTTCCCGATGAAGCATACCCTACCAACCCTTGAAAAAATGCGAAATCCATGCATGGGTCAAGAAGATTAAACTATTTTGATTGAAACTCTAGACTCGTATTGTAGTTTGTTAAAGAGAATTATAATTATTTTTATAATTTATTTCAGCTAAATTTTTTATAATAAAATTTTTTATTTATAATTTTAGTATTAAATTTAAGGTACAATTTATTTTATATAGCTTCCACTAACTCCATAAAATTCATATTTATACATTCTGGATCTGTCCCGACCCTCATTATCGTATATTAAATTTATTATTTTTCAATTTCTTCTTACTAATGCGGGATCAGTCGATCCCAATTCTAAAACATTAGGCTAAATTGGAAAAAATTATCAGCTAAAGTGACCCAAAAGAATATATAATTTTGCAGTGTTTTATCTTAAAAAAAATAAAAATAACTCTTTTACAGCAAAGTCAAGCACAAGGGCGTTGGGGCCCATAATTCTCAGCACATACATGGACTATCATCATCGTCCCCTCAACCCACACTAATTGCATATGCCACGTGGCAGTCCCTCCCCCGTTACGTCCCCACCATTCCCTATAAAAAATAATCCTAAAAGTAAAACAAAAGCAAAAGTAGGAAAAAAAAGAAAGGGTGAACTACACTAGTAGTCCACATTGTTTAGAACAAAATTCTATTTGGTCTCGAATTTTCATTTACAACGCTTCTAATTCCCAAGTTTCGAGAAAGTAGAGTTTGATTAACAAATTTTAAGGCAAGATGACATACATGTCCCTTCCATGGGGATTTCCGATAATAAAATCCTTAAATACTGAAAATGAGGGATTATGTTTTTAAGGATTTGGTTCAGTTTCCCTTAAAAAAAATAGAAGCATTTTTTAGAATATGGAAATATACAAAATATCCCAAAAATTTAAGTTTTTCTATTTGCCATATAGCTAGTAATGGACTCAAAATTCCCCGATATGGGCCTGGGTCCGGGCCCAAGTATTCTATATTAATGGATTGCATAATGGAGTTTTTAAAAAAAATTATAAGTTATACATATTGATTTTGCATAAATTTCAGAGGTAAAGATTGGTACGGCCTTTCCTGTTTCTTCTTATGTCCGCCATTACCTATAGCTAATTGAAGGAGAAACGAATGTATATTTGGTATTCTCCCAAAGTCCCAGTATTGTCTTAGAGAGCTTCGTATGCAATACGCATTATTTTTCTTTTGATCTTAGTTTTTATTCCAAAAAGGTCTGTTCGTATAGACAATTTAGTCATTTAATATAAATTATTATAAAAGGACTAAATAACCCAAAAATAAGTTGCATATTAGTCAAAATAATTTCAGTATATGTAACTTATTTTTGGATAATATGTAACATATTAATCAAATTTGAAATGAATTTTATCATTTAAAATGACTTTGAATCAATCATAAAAATTCCTCGCGTCTTTTGCTAAGTCACAAAATCCTTCATGTCAAAATGATGCTTCCGCTTCAAATACTCGCTCTGGCACCCGCACTCTTAATGTCTCAACCCACAGAATTGGCATTCTCACACTCCCGTTGAAAACAAAACTTATGAACTAGTACTGCTTCAATTGAGCTATGGGAACACAAATAGAAGTTTGGACGAAAATATGGGCACCATTAAGGTAATAAAAAAGAAAAAGAAAAAGTAGAAATTGCAGCTTGCGGGTGACGTCGCCCAGCGGGAAGGAAAGAAGGAGCATCCGGATCTCGCGCCAGACAGAAGCTTCCTCCTTCCCCACTCTCTCTCTCTCTCTCTCTCTCTCTCTCTGCATTTGCAAAGCAACAAAAACCCACAGACGAATTTGATTTGGCTCAGATAAAGACCAATGTAATACACATACATACATACATACGCAGAGAGATAGATACAGAGAGAGAGAAATTCAATGAGGACTCTTTTGTTACTCTCACTGATTTCATCTCTCTTCATTGCCCCACACTATTCAATCCCCAATTCTAGGAGGATCCTCCACCAGCCCCTCTTCCCCGCCACCTCCGACCAGCCGCCGCCCTCGGCCGTACCTCCGCCGCCGCTGCTCAACCCCTCCTTCCCCGATCAGCCTTTCTTTCCGGAGCAGCCCAATTCCACTCCACCCCCTCCCTCGCCGCCGCCGCCGCCGTCCACGGCGTCGCCGTCGGCGGCGAACCCACTCTCCGGCCAGCAAAACAAGCCCACCAAGAAACTAGCTATAGCGATCTCCGTCGGAATTGTCACCCTCGGTATGTTATCGGGTTTCGCTTTCTATATATACAAACACAGAGCTAAAGCACAATCGGATACCCAGAAGCTCGTCGGAGAAGGCTCGCGGTCGGCCGGAGATTCACAACCTCCGGCGAATACTTTCCTCTACATCGGAACCGTAGAACCCGCCAACAGAGGTTCGGTTGCAGAACCAGTTGGGGAAATTTCATCTCCTTATCGGAAATTGAATCCGATTAAACGATCGGATCGGTATAGGCCAAGCCCCGACCTCCAGCCCCTCCCGCCGCTGACGAAGCCTCTGGCAGCGGCAGTGGTTAATTCTCCACCTCCGGAGGCATCTTCGGACGAGGAGGAGAGCAATGACACAACATTTTATACCCCGAACGGCTCCTCTTTTAGCAACGATGATGGGTCCTACGTGTCCTCTCAATCGAACCCCATTTCGAAAGTTAGTCAAAACCTGAACCCGAACCATAAATCCATTCCTCACTCGAAAAGAACGTCGCCCAAATCATGGCTTGGTGTTTCGTCATCTCCCGAGGTGAAATCGCCACCGCCACCTCCACCACAAGGTCCATTTGGTAATTCTAGATTTGGGTTTTCCCCAAAGAGGCTGAAGTTTGCTCCGCCCCCGCCGCCACCTGACATGGCGCGTCTTCAGTCGATCACGGCACGTAAACCCTCAATGCCACCTCCGCCACCACCACTGCCGCCTAGGGGTCCACTCTCAGCCCCAAAGAAGTTGGTTGAGTCTGGTAAGAGTGTATCTCCAAAAGAAAACAAAAAGGCGGAATTGAGAGAATTTAGCCCTAAATTGAGCTTCGAGGTTGCGGAAATGAAGGCTATGGAGGAAGCTAGGGTTGATGGTGAGGATGACGATGGATCGAGGCCCAAGTTGAAGCCTCTGCATTGGGATAAAGTTAGGGCAACTTCGGAAAAAGGGACCGTTTGGGATCAGCTGAAATCGAGCTCATTTCAGTAAGTACCATATTCAAACAATTTAATCATTACTTTATTTAATATAATCACCGAAAATGTAGGATACCAAAATGAGAGGAAAATTTGCAATTCTGATACAAGATGTTATTCTTGGTTTTGATTTAAGACTGAAAATTTGATGATAAATGTTAGATTGAACGAAGATATGATGGAAACTCTGTTTGGTTGCAATTCGGCTAATTCGGCTTCGAAAGAGGCAAGTAGAAGATCGGTTCTCCCTCCCATTGAGCGTGAAAATAGAGTGTTGGATCCAAAGAAGTCGCAGAATATAGCTATATTATTGAGAGCACTGAATGTGACGCGGGATGAAGTTTCAGAAGCACTTTTAGACGGTAATGTTTATCACTTAACTATTGCCTTGTATAAATGGGGCATCACAGAATTACTATATTTGTTCATGAATCTAGTAAAAACAAAAATAGAATCTGAAAAATTGTGAAATCAAAACCGAACAAATCTATAATTGTTTCGATATGTTTTGCCACAGGGAACCCGGAGAGTATGGGTGCTGAGTTGTTGGAGACCTTGGTGAAAATGGCTCCAACCAAAGAAGAAGAGATTAAACTGAAGGAGTACAAAGGCGACATTACAAAACTCGGGTCGGCAGAGAGATTTCTCAAGACAGTGCTCGACATACCATTTGCATTTAAGAGAGTCGAAGCAATGCTTTATAGAGCAAACTTTGATAGCGAACTCAAGGACTTGAGGAAATCATTTCAAACCCTAGAGGTATTTTGGCACTAAAACTATTGCTCAGGAAAAGAGTTCTCCAACACTAGCCAAAATGGTGTAATAGTGAGAAATCACTTCCTGGCCACAGAAATATAATCTAGCATGTGCAATTACAAAATTGTCATTTGAATTTTTTATTGTCAGATTTTGTTTTTTTGGTTTAGAAGTGATTTCTCGCCGTAACTGTTACACCATTTGGAGTGGTGTTAGAGACCCTTTCCCACTTGCTCAAGTATGTTTCTATATGGAACTTCTGAAAATTGTCTAAGGTTGTAGATGCCTAAAATGGGGATGTTTTTTTTGGGGAACATACTTAAAACTTGTCTTCATCACCAATACGGGAAAATGACTTTGTGGATGTGTTTCTAGTTTTAGAACAATAACGTTCCAAAACCACAAGAAAACACTACTAGCATACCTGAAGATTTTTTTCTTGGAAAGTGGAGCTCATATACGCGATGTTTGACAGGCGGCAAGTGAGGAGCTTAAGAACAGCCGATTATTCCTCAAACTGCTTGAAGCTGTTCTCAGAACCGGAAACAGAATGAATGTTGGCACGAACAGAGGTGATGCTCGGGCTTTTAAGCTAGATACCTTATTAAAATTAGTCGATGTTAAGGGTACGGATGGGAAAACAACTTTACTCCACTTTGTTGTCCAAGAGATAATCAGATCCGAAGGTGCAGGCTCTAATCCTATGGTTGAAACGAACTCCAAATTAAAGGAAGATGATTTCAGTAAACAAGGGTTGAAAATCGTTTCTGGTTTGACCAAAGAGCTTGAAAATGTTAAAAAAGCAGCAAACATGGACGCTGACGTGTTGCGGAGCTACGTGTCAAAACTCGAGTTAGGGCTTGAGAAGGTAAAAGCAGTCCTGCAATATGAGAAGCCGAATAGTGAAGGGGGGTTTTTCGAATCAATGAAAACATTTCTCAAAGGGGCCGGAGATGAAATTGCTAGGATAAAGGCGCAGGAGAGAAAGGCCTTGTCAGTAGTGAGAGAGGTGACTGGGTATTTCCACGGTGACACAGCGAAAGAGGAGGCTCATCCTTTGAGGATATTCATGGTTGTGAGAGATTTTTTATCTACACTGGATAATGTGTGCAAAGAGGTAGGAAAAATGCACAACAATACGATGGTGGGTTCTGCCAGATCTTTTCGGGTTCCACCAACTGCATCACTGCCCCTGCTTAGTAGGTATAATATAAGACGCGAGAGTAGCTCAGATGATGGAAGCTCATCGTCATGAAACACGTGAAACTGTGGATTATAGAATCGGTACTTTTGTAGAGGAAGAGCCTCAGAATAACATACAAGCATTAATACTCAGATTGGTTGTGAATAAGAAACAAGATACTGTCTTTAGTTTCTTCGAATGGAAAGGAAACGACACCAAGCTGTAGAACATCAACGTCTAGCACAAGGCCGGTGAAGATCACCGGATCAAGAAAAGAGAATGCATTTTTGTGGAGATTCTACGGAAATTGCCTTAGATACATCATTTAGTATATTCTTTTAATGCCATAATGTTTTCTTGTATTGAGGTCGTTATCAAATAGCAGCGAAAGATTTTACTCTGTAATTACATGGGTTTCACACAAAAACATGAATATATGTTCCATAATGCACCAAAGTTCTCACAAGCATACAAAGCTTGTGTAACCTAACCACAGGCTTAAGTTTTTGGCAATGTGCTCAATTGGAAAAAATATAAAAAAAAAAAAAAGAGGTACTGCCTATGGTACGCAAAATTACTTCTCAAAAGAAATCAAAATTGCAGGAAATTCCAAAGAAGAAGGCTGGTTTGCTTAAATCGCTGTTGTCCTCTAAAAGATGGCAAAGATGTCGTTAAATTGCACGATTACGTTAGTGTTAGAAGGCATTTTCACAAAATTGTTCAAACACAAAACAGTAAGGAGAGGTTTACGGATGAACATGATAAAAAGAAGGAATTCTTAAATAATATGATTCACAAAAGCATTGAGCCTACGAGAATTGTTGGGACCTAAAACCTTCATATCAAAGGGATAGACCCCAGAACTAATCCATAAACACGAGACAGGAAGCATGTTCAGCTAAAGATAGATCTACAGACACTTTACCACTCTTCTATGGAGTGCAAGGGGGCGATTTTAGGTGTATTAACAGCACCCAAACTATTGGAATACTAAAATACGCATAGTTAGACCTAGTAAATCTAACAAAAATCAACAATTTGAAGTAGAATCAATGGCTGCTTCGCAGAGAGCCAAACTTAAAAATCATGATTTCGCTTGATCATGTGTCGACAGGGACCATCTTCAAGCCGGCTGCAATAGGCATGCCCAAGAATCCAATAAATATGCTGAAAAACCACTGTCCGAAACTGAGAGGTGTAGTGTTTGCAAATGCACCCAAGTACTCAATGATTATGATCTGGAAAAAGACAGTAGCGCCAAGAACGGACACGAAAACATAGTTGTCCAGTATACCTTCCAAGACATCTATTTTCTCCATTTCCCTGGAACTAACTTCATTGAAAACCTGTGTATAGAACATCAGTTACTAATTGCTTTTGAAGTAGAGAACTTTGTACATTCACAGAAATATTGAAGATGGGATACAAGAACAAAGACATGACTCTAATGGCATCAATTTTGGAGTTATGAACCTCTGTACTCTTTCAAATGTGTCAACAATTCAACAAAAGGAATTAATACACCATTTTGTTGAAAATTCAATAATATTGTTCAAAGATACCTGGCAGAAGACAAAGCAGTTGAAAATAAGTGTGTTCAACACCAAATTAGAATCATCGCCGACAAGTCCAAACATTGCTTTGCCTTTAGATTGAAGGATCCATATAACAAAGAACTGGTAAAGGGATTGGCCTAAAATATTCCTCCACATGACATTACTAATAAAATTTCCTCTCCTCCCAACAGGTGGGCGCTTCATTAGCTCATCATTTGGTGGTTCCGTTGCCAGAGCAAGCGCTCCTAGCGTGTCCATAATCATATTGACCCACAAAAGCTGAACAGCCGTGAGAGGGGCACTTCCTAGAAAATCATCAAAAGTGTAAGCACATGAATAGAACATGTAAAATAGTATAAAAACAACGATTAGTAATTGTTGTGGGAAATGTCTGTTGGCTTACCAGTAAGACAAGCCGAAGAGAAGTTAACAACAAGAGCGACCACATTCACAGTCAACTGAAACTGCACAAATTTCTGAATGTTAACGTAAACTGAGCGTCCCCATTTGGCCACTGTTACTATGGTGGAGAAATTGTCGTCCAGAATTATGACATCAGCGCTCTCTTTAGCTACCTGAAAATTGGTTAAGACCAGTAAATACGCTGAATTTTAAAACTTGAAGGAGGCAAACTAATGTGGTCATCGAGTATCATAAATCAACCATTTCAAACAGGATTGGTTAGTCACCTCAGTTCCAGCTATGCCCATTGCAAGTCCAATGTCTGCTTCATGTAGTGCCGGGGCATCATTTGTTCCATCCCCAGTCACTGCAACTACTTCATCAAACGTAGTTCGCAAGTGTTTTACCAGTGTATGCTTGTCCAGAGGTGAAGATCGAGCCATCACCTATCAAACAGAAATTTATGACCCATATGTTAAAAACTTAGTAATTAGGTTTTTCCTCGGAGTCATGTGGCAACAAAAGGAAGAAAAAGAACCTGAATCTTGGGTATAAGTTCAAGCAGTTCTTCAAGTTTCTTCTCGCGAAAATCTGGACCTTCGATGGCGATACCACCATCTGTAAGTATGCCACATTCCCTAGCAATAGCCTTAGCCGTATTAATATTGTCACCCGTGACCATACGAACAGTAACACCAGCTGAGCGACAAAGTGCAACCGACTCTTTCACACCTGGTCGAACAGGATCCTTAATACCAACAATTCCTATGCAGGTATATCCCGAGGATGGGATAGCATCATCAACAGAGACTCTAGTTTCCAGTTCCACATAGGCAAGGCAAAGAGTTCGAAGCGCTTCACTGGCAAATTGATCTATTGTGTCATTAAGATGGTTAATGGAAGCTTCATCTAGAGGAACAACCTCACCATTTTTATCGACCACCTTGTCACAGGCGGCTAATATTATTTCCGAAGCACCTTTGCAATGGGCTCTTAGGCCTCCACCTGGGAGCTCCAAAACCACCCCCATTCGCTTCTTTGTAGAGTTGAAAGGCTCAACTTTAACAATTTTAGTCGCATCCCTCTCAGCCTGAAAATCACCACCAAGTGACAAGCCAAACTCCAATAGTGCAGTCTCGGTTGGCGTTCCCAAAATCTCACGTTTGCCTTTTTTGTTTACCACAACTTCCCCGCCGGTGTTGGTAAATATGGACTGTAAAAGAAGCTTTACAGTTGAATCTGGGATTTCAGAACACAAGGCGGAGGCTTTGCCAGCTTCGACTTCTTTGCTGTTCATGCATATGCACGACTTTACAACTGTCATGCGGTTGGTAGTCAGCGTCCCGGTTTTGTCACTACAGATAGTGGTGGCAGAACCCATCGTCTCACAAGCGGCCAAGTGGCGAACCAGAGCCTTATCATTCATCATCTTCTTCATGGCAAAGGCAAGGCTAAGTGTCACAGCAAGAGGTAGGCCCTCGGGAACAGCCACAACAACAATCGTCACAGCAATAGCAAAATATTCCAACAGTTCTAACGCATCATCTCCGGTCCAACTCCAGTGGCTCCCCTCTAGGAGCTTACGTCCAAACATTTTTTGCACCAAAACTGCAAAAGTCACAACAGCAAAGAAGAGGCCTATCTTTCCAATAATAGTCGCAACGCCGTTCAACTTAACCTGCAGTGGAGTCTCGTCGTCGCCTCCTTCGCTAAGTGTCGCCATCAATTTACCCCACTGGGTTCTCATTCCGACAGTTGTTATCAGCATCTTGCATGATCCATCTTGGACCTTAGTTCCGGATAGAAGGAACGGATTCTCAGCGTTAACCATCACCGGCTCACTCTCACCAGTCAAACTTGATTCATCGATCACCAAAGAAAATCCCGAGACAAAGAGCCCATCTGCTGGGACTTGATCTCCAATAGAAAGATGTACAATATCACCCGGTAAGAGATCGTATATGGACATTTTCTGCCGATAGCCTTTTCTAGTCACTTGGATTGAAATCTTCTTCTTCTCTTTATCCAAGTCCTTAAACTGCAAGGACTGTCGATAGTCGCTTATTGCCGTGACAAATACAACGAGCAAAATACTTGCAACAATTCCGAGACCATCGTGGGCCCCCTTTGGCCACCCTTCTGTCGCTAATCCAACTATCAGGGAGACAAATGCACAGACACCTAGGATCATCAGAGTCATGTCTTGTAGGGCTTCCCAAACAAACACCCAAAAACTGCGTGGTTCACTTTCTGTAAACTTATTGATCCCAAAGATTTCTTGTCGTTGATTCATCACATCAGTATTACCGGTGAGACCAGTGGCGGTTGATGTGGAGAGCTTGTTTGCAATCCCCTCAACACCACCATGAAACTTCAGTTTTTTAAGATCATGACCTTCGACAATGGACCCCAGCTCATCTGCACATATGTTGTAGCCAGCAGCTTTGACCTCCTGTGGTACAACGTAATCACTTGGTTGCACACCTGAATACATACCACACAGAGATTCAATTTTAGGAATTTGGCATGCCACCAAGATTTATGCACTAGCAATATAAAAAGTTACCAAGAATTACGGATAACTTTACCTTCAATGAATTGCAATGCAGCTTTAGAAACTAAGACAGCAATTCTCAACTTCTCCTGCAGTTAGTCGTAAAAGACAAATGAAGTACGATAATCTGAGTGAAAATTTTCTTGTAATTGCCTAAAGCACATGGATGAAGTATTGAAATGTACATTGCACATGGTTTATTCCGATTTACATTATCATTTACCAGCACCCAGGATAAATAACTTGCAAAAGTACCCGGAGACAATTATGCAGGTGAAAAAGGCGACCATTTCAATAACTCAAGCTACTTTCGGCATGTGAGAGGATGACATATGTAGCTTTTTAAAAAATGTTCCTACTTCTTATATCATTCTGTTACTTTAAGAGGAAAACACAATTCCACCATGGGACTATTATTTTCTTCTCTTTTCGTGGTAAGACATTAATTATTTTACTCTTACCTTTTAGAACTTCATAATTAACTATTTTTTCGATATCTTTTCCTTATCCTAAACCGCTCTTAACTATTTTCGAATCTTTAAACGCTCCCATGGCCAATCTATCGAAACAGACGTCATTGAGATCATTAAAATCCAAAATAATAACCCCAAGGGGTTGGCCTAGTGGTCTTATGACCAAACTCATTACTTCCA
>MKEJ01045259.1:0-10676 GCA_001753735.1 Embelia ribes | reverse complement strand
TGTTTGCAAGTGTAATATCTATACCACAGAAAAATAATAAAATCCAATGTAATGCAAACCCACAAATGCACACATGAACTCACATACACCCACAAAGACTCACAACTCACAGCTCACAATAAATTTTGGATAAATATCTCTCACTGTTTATAAAAATCATAGGACTACCTCATATAACCTATGCTATAATCTGCCAACACCCTTGATGCAATTATAGTGTATCCCTGACTAGGTCTTCTGACTTCATAGTAGGGTGCTGAACCCTCTCTTTACTTTTGCTCACTCTATGAAAAAATCGATACAGTTTTGAAAAGAAATATAAAATGACTCAACCAGTAATGCAATGCAACTCATACGAAAATATCAATTTCTCACTTTAAAACCCACTTTTTAATTCAATAGTTACTTCACTTTGAATTCTCACAAAAACCCACTTTTCTCATAACCAATTCTCGATTTTTGAAAATTTCATTTTCAAAATCACTTAATTTACACTTTGATAAAAATCAATATTAAAATCTCTGTTTTTAACATAAATATGCAAATACTCACTATCATGAACTAAATACATATCGATATAAATTTCATATAAATCTCACTCAACATACTTTCATTTAATTTATATTAATTCTAACTCATAGAAATTTATATACATAAAAAAGCGATTAAATTTACCCTAATAATACAATTAGAGACTCTCCCAAACTCACAAATATATTCTTATTTTGTAGGCTACTCGTACCTCACGGAGCCGTGAAAAGCTTATCGCAAGCTCTTATCAAAAACTCCCAAATCACCCCTTATTTGATCTAGCAATTGAAATCAAATCATCTAATACCGAGATATAATATTGTTCTACTTCCCATGAGAAACAAGAATATCAAATAAAATTTTACGTGTAAGAAGTATACGGAAATAGAGATAAATCAAACATAAGGGACGAAAGAAAAACTTACGTAGAAATGATCTACTCGCATCTAGGATGAAAAATCTATACTTAGATTTTGTAGATTTTGGATCCGCCTATGAGAACTAGATCAAATCACATCTCAAAGCTCCAAATATTACTTCTCATTTCTCTCTCTCTCTCTTTCTCATCTTCTAATTTCAGACTTAATTGAAAAGGAGTAAAAAATATGTGTTATAAAGTCAAAAAGCAATGGGGTCCATGACCTTTTCTACACTGACTGGGTGTACCGGTATACCACTGTGTACCGGCATCCACTCGGTGTGCCGACTTCCAGTAAGTTTTGAACCAATATAGGGGTCTGTGCACCAGTACAGAAGCTTGGTATACCCGTATTCTCCGTGTATTGGTACACACCTTCTGTATGCTGGTACTCAAGTCCATATCAACCAACAACTAACTAACAACATTTTCTACTGGAGTGCTGCCCCGCACCTTGCAAGAGGCGACCTCCCATTGACCCCCGCGGCCTGACCGGGTAGGTCGAACCAGTACAATTTTGTCAAAGTGGCAAACACTACCTAGTCATATACACTTCGGTACCAACACTCACTTGAGCCCACATCAATACACAATCTTCGCAAACTCGCAAGTTTCACACTCATATCAACTCACACAAATTCTCAACATCTCATGATAACAATACTCGCAATATACTCACCAATACTACAGAAAAATACAACTCGCTAATATGAATTTATACTTTAATGCAATATATAATTTCACATATATCTCACCAATAATCACTACTTATAATCCTCACAACCAAACAACAACTCACAATCCACAAACGTGCATCTAAATGCAAATAACTATCTCACTATAATTACATTACCTATGCAATAATAATATTATAAACATTAATGATATTGTTATAAATGCGAAAATTTTACTCAAAATTTCTCGGATGTTACATATGTAAAAAGCGTATTTATAAATCATATTTTTAATTTTGTGACAGAAAGGCTTTGGATATGTGCTTACATGCAACATTTACTAAAAGGATTATCAATTCAAGCCTATTTTTATTGGCTTCCAAGATAATAAGAAGAGAGTAATTTCCACGAATTGTCTATCATTATTTACAAAAATGTGAAGCTGGCCACCTATCGCTACAAATGCAAATATTTACTTTTACTATTTATATATATATATATATATGGTGAAACACGAATGAAAAGAAGTTTCTCATATAATAATTATTACTCTCCGAATCCCGATGATATGGAGAATGTGAGTGTTTTTATAATTTTTAAGAAAAATATAGTTTTGAGAAAAATGAAAGTAAATGGAAAATACACTAAACCGCCACTTTAAACCGCCACTTTCGACACATTCCCATGACTACAGCATTCACATCAGAGTTACGCAGCTGAAAAAATACGTACAGCCCGCTTACAAATAATAATATCAATGATAAATTAAATGCCTTATTTAGCAAATAAAGCAAGCTACGGGCTTGTCCAACATAATATATTTTACACTTTGTTATAGCCGAGTAGCAAAACATGACATAAATTCCACTTAAGGCGACAACAAAATGTAATATATCATCACTATTACACTAAGTCCAAATAAACTATAACATGTTGACAAAATAGGGATGCTCCACAAAATAAATCTACACAGGTCTATATCTTCAAAAATATATATAACAATGCACGCCTGAGTATCTCAAGGACAACCCTTACTAGCCTCCGCACGTATATCACAAATATAATACAAAATATACAAAAATAAATATAAGAGTTAGTCTGCTAACTAACATGATAAATGCGATACTATGCGGTGCCTCAAAGTGTAACATGAATATACAAGATAGGTATGATTGTAATGCAATGACATGCTAACACACGCACACCAATACAACACCCCTCACCACCCGCCCTACGAAGACATAAAATATAGAGGTGGGAATAGTATTTCAACATGTTTTAAAAATAAGACCTATATCATAGATTTTTGCTATGATCTGCCACTCACGGTGTGATGCAATCAAAACCTTCATTGATTTGCCACCCATAATATTATGCAATCAACGGTTATCCTTATGCAGGCTTTTCAACTTTCACGGTAAGGCATCGAGCCTTCTTTTTAGTTTTCTTTCCACACACAAAAGGTCGATACTTATTTCGAAAAGAACTATAAAATGACTCAACCCAAGGAATACAACTCACACATTTTCTTAAAATCACCACTTTTATTTTTATTCAACATTACATTACTTCATGAAAAGGCATTGCCTTTAGTTCTCCACATTAAAACCAGCACGTTTAGAAATTCTTCATACACTTCATAAAAAGGCATCGCCTTTGCTCCACATTTAAAATCATCACCATCACTTTTCATCAAATCTCCACTTTTGAATCATTTTCATGAAATCCGTACCAACACATATTTTAAAAGCATCGCTTTAAAATTCTCCATATGACATATTTAACCAAAATTCATGCTCATGAATGCGATAATGGTTACCACACCTACACATGCTTACTACTACTCATTAGCATTAATAAGCAAAGAATTCAACATAAACAATCACCAAATCAACATGTAAACCAAGACGACAATTTCATGTCAAGGTACACATATAAACTCACGCTTATATTGCTATTTCATAGACTACTCGTATTTCTTATGAACTTAGACGTCACCCCGAAAGCCCATGTCAAAAAGCCCTTAATTTCCTCTTCTTCACCCTACAAAATGATTTAACTAATGAATTTGGATCAACACGTACCTAGATGTAAAGATATTCTATTAATCACGAGGAATAAGGATATCGACTTTGTTTCAACGTACCTCAAAGGCATGAAAATCAAGACAACAAAAATGAATGAGACAAGAGATGAGACTTACCTCCAAAGGAAGCTCTCACAATAAGGAAACCAAATATGTATTTTGTTTCAACAGACGACTTTCAAGCTAGATAAAATCGGAAGGAGAAGATTTAGTTTTCTAAATCACCACTCTCTGTCCCTCTCTTCCGTTTTTTCGGCTAAAAAGCAAATAAGAAATGAATGGTCCTTATTCAATGTAATAAAGTAGTGAGGCCCAAAAAATAGAGTTGTCCGACTGTCTGTTCGGCGGATGAATTTCTAGACACTCGTCATATGCCCCCCTTGAAAACACCCAAACTCACTGGAATTTTTAAGGAAAGATTCAATCCTTTGTTTGACTGTCGGACAACTTCCGGACTGGCCAAAAACTACAATTTTAATACCAAATACTAAGGTATTGACTTGAATGCCTCTTATGGTCAAAATCACATGTTTCCCAATGATAAACCCCACTCCACACAACTTCACACTACAATGTACCAATGCAATATATAAGCCTACTCTACACTTATGCATTTGACAATGCATAACATACAAAACATTAACATCCTAACACTTTCCACTAACTTCACATATAAACTCCACATGAAATCCACATATTATGTCACATTAATATCTAAATGCAACATATGATATCAACACATAAAGTGAAAAATTAGCTCGAAATTTCTGGGACGTTACATCTAGTAATAAAGAATATAATAAAAATCAATAAAGATAAATGCGGACATATAAAATTGAATAATTAAATCATTAATATTAAGGTTTTAGACCCCTTGATTTACACAAAGTTGAATAAATTGGAATCCTTTACTAATGCTTCTCCATTTTCATCCTTAGATTTGACTTGAACTCCAGGGTTGTAGTACTTTAGAGTTTCGAATCTTTTTATACCTTTTAGTGCTTTTCCTTCTCTTACTTTTGTACATAGTAAAGTCTCGAAAAGAAGTCAGAAAGAAGTCACTTTTTTGCTTATCACTCTCATATTTATAGAGAGTTTGGTAGAGCGTTTTTACTTCAAAACTCTTGAGGATATATGTCAACAATCAGTTATCTATTTTTTATTGAGAAGTTTTCTCCACATCTGTTTGTCCCCTTCTTTTGTTGAGTTATTTTTTCAGCTACTATACTAACGTCTATCTTTTAGTATTTGTTCATATGTTTTGGACTTATCTTAGGTTTACAAGTGTCAATATTCAGAACCTTGAGGTTTTTATGATCTACATCCTCTAATTTTATCACCTTAAAGACTCGGGCTTTATGATTGCGAGCTCTAAATGTGTAGGCAAAAATGGGTTTATGGCACTGATATTCAGGTCTTTTGGATTTTATTCTTGGAATTCATGAATATTCAACTTTAATTCCAATTTTGTTGAAATTTTTGCACTAATAGACAATTCAAAATGGATAAAGTTGGAAATAAGTTTAAGGGTTTGAATATCTTAAAATAGTCATAATTATCTTTGCATACATGTCTTATTTATAATTTTTTAAGGTTCCTAGTGGGATGTATGAAGTTTCAAAGATTGATGATCTAATCTATCAAATTTTCTAAACATGCAAAACAGTAGTAGAATAAATTCAAAACAAAATTCTTATAAATGTTTTTAAGGTCTAATCTTTTTATATATTATTATTTATATATACTATACTTGAAACATTATTGAAAAATACTTAATTTTAGATTGAATAGAATCTTGGAAATTGTTAGAAACTGAAAAGTGTCAATTGATATTTTGAATATTTTACCTATTTCTACCACCATAAAAATTAAGGAAAAAATATATGTTATATTAGACAATATAATCAGTGCATGTGTACATCTTTATTATTTATAAGCATGTAACCAAATAAATATGAGTTTTACAAAATATGCTTCTTAATATGTCATGATCTTTGGACAGACAGACTACAAATTTTCATAACTATATTTGAATGTATTAATGTAATTTTCTAGGTATGAGATTTTTATATTATAAACAACTCTCTTCTATGAACTATAATTTTTTTTGATGAAAAAATAACTTAAAATTATTTTATGGTGAATTTTCAAAATTACATGCTCTAGCTTTGAAGTTTAATGAGATATAACAGTAGTAACTAGATCACAGTCCAAACAATAGAGCTAATACTATTTAAAAATTATAAATAAAATGTATGTAGTAGAGGACTTAATAATAGCATTTAAATAATTTCATTATATTAGGCTTTAAGGTAGATACACCCTTTTAAAGTAGAAATATAGAAACTGAACAGATTACAACTTATAGTTTCAACTCAACTTTATTGTTAATGGGACTTAAAAATGATCTACACCCCTTACTCAAGTCTTATACTACATGGAAGAATTTATAATAACATCTATTAGTTCACAATTAATCTATAAGATTTAATGTTAATGCATTCAAGATTAAATTAGGTAATAAGAGTTAGTTACATTTGTGGATTAATTATATAAATACATTATATTTACCAATAAACTGTAGCAGAAAAGCTATGAGATTCCAACAACTCCTTTAAGAGGTGGACTCGAAATCTTAAACTAATTATAATTTTGTCATGTCCCAAGAATCCAAAAACTCCGGGCACGTGAGATTTTTTTTATAGGAACAATATAGTTTTATTTGACATGAGGTCGAAGCCCAAAACTACACACGGTGCAGACTATACATATGCATGATGCAAATCAACAATGCACATATATTTACATACTACTAATTGTTTGGTAAAAAAAGCGAGCCTCTGAATATAGTAATTGTTTTAAAACATAGGGCTCGTAAGCTTACAAACTTGTTTCTGAAATATAATTACATAATAATCATGCCGACGTCCCAACTAGGGCTCTGAGGGGGAGCTGTCTGCCTGCTACCTCATCTTCTAACTTATCATGCATTTGCTGCTTGCTTATCCTTATCTACCAGTTGATAAACAATAAGCAATTCACTACATTAATTAAAGTATATAAGTGAATAACACATATCGGCATTGAATTCACACATCGATTTCGCAACCATATAACTCATAAGACACATATCCCAGGTATAATATTATGTTGAGAAAAACATCACGCTAACTCAGAAAATGTACCTCGAGACTTTATGCATAAAGATTTACATATGGGTGCCCTTCCACACCCTGAGTATCATGAAAGACTCGCATGATACTTAAACAAGGGTCTGTCCCCCGCTCAATTACAATATATTAAATGCACCAAATTTTAGTTTCGAAAATGGCCCACCAAGCCCGAATTTATTTTCATAAAAATGCCATATTTATCAAAATGCTACATATTTTCACAAATCTCCAATTCGCATTTCTCAACAAATATTACTAACTTATACAAACATCAATACGCCATAGATCTCTTATTTATGCCATCTTAATTATGACAACATATTTATTTTTATACAACTGCTTAATCATTCCAAGGCATCCAAATTAATATGCCAAAGCTTATCCATACATCACACAACCTGCACATCAGCATATAATAACACACACATAACATATGTTAATTATTATAGGGCCTATTGTCCGTAACTAACCTGTATATGTAGCTTTTAACACATTTTCACAAGCTTTAAACTTCATTCTTCCTCACAAACGGCTATGGTCCAGTTTGATTTTCACCTATATTCCCATTCTCTAGTCTCAAAATGAGGTTCATGACTAAAAAATATCACATATGGTTTAGTTCTAATTTCGCCCATAGCAATCAGTCGATTGATATGGGCAATTAGTCGACTGATATAGGTAATCAGTCAATTGATTGTCCTGTTCAAGTTAGAGACAACTCATTTTCTTGGTTATTCGGATTTCAAATCTCAAATTTTTACTCACAAAAGCTTTCAAAGCCATAGCTTAGCTATGGTCATGATCACTATTTGATGGCTACATTATAATTCCACAAAACATGGTTTTATTCTTACGGAAATATCATTATTTAGTCATTTTACATGTGTTTGAGGCTTAAAACTTGATTGACTTTGAATTTTCATCAATAACGCAATAGGGCAGTAGATTCTTACCTCACAATCACAGTATATGATAGTCACGAAGCTATTATTGACACATATACATGCTTAAATTTGATAACTCTTGAGCTTATTCTTTAAATTTTTCCTCTGTCTCATTCTATTCTTTCTCAAAATTCTTATATATGAGTGTATGCAATATTGCGTATCTCCCTTAACATAGTTCTGGGTGTTTAACACCCAAAGGTGACAACTTATTAAAGGGATACATGTTCCAAAGTGGATACTTGTTCTATTTTCAAAAACTATTACTATTTAAATCAATCAACTAATTTAATATATTAGGCAACTAATTTAATCTATTGACTATTATTTCATATATATTGACTGTTTGAGCCAAATGTAGAAAGTTGAGGGTGTTACAAATTTTGTAGTAATATCTACTTCTCTTTGTCAAGGATGGAATTAACGTATGTATTATTATGTTGTTATCATGAAAGCATCATATATATAGTTTTATTCAGATGAGATTATTGCAAGAGAACATGTTAATGATTTCAGTATCCATGGCATTGACACGGCATCACATATGCATTTTCATCCACTATACTTAGGTTAACATGATTTTCATTCACTGCACTTGAGATAGCATGGTTTTTGTCCGCTACACTTGGGGTAGTATGGTTGTTATCTGCTACACTAGGGGTAGCGGGTTTTTGTCCACTACAGTTATGTAGCACGGTTTTTCCCATAATAGATGGCTTATGGTACCTTTCGTATTCCTCTTGAGCTAAAGGCATGTGCATGAAGGCATTTATTTACATAGTAGTTCTTGTGCATACGTGCATTCACATTTCTTAAAATATTTATCTGTCCTATTGATATATTTTCTGCAAGAAATTAAAGAGGATTACATCGCTATAAAATATTTACTACCTAATTATGATTACTTTGAGTTTGTAGTCCTACTAGGTAAATTTATGAAACACTCATTCAGTTATTTTATCATTTTTTAAGAGCTTTCGTGGATGGTTCGAATCCAGCAGCATGTGGGAATGAGGGACACTAAGATGGACTCAAATTTCAAGTTACAGGTAGCAAGCACGACTTATGCTATAATTATATAAATATTCTTAGTTTTAGCAAGTTTGTCTAAGTGAATCTGTTCAAATCTCTAGAAAACAAAAACCTATGTAATGTGACTATTTTTATCTTTCTTCTAGAAATTGTTTATAAGGTCTTACATAATAAATGATAAAAGAAAAATAATAATAGTAATTAGAACGGGTTGTGATAGGTTGAAATATTGGTAAAACCATATCAGATAGGAGGGGAAGAGGCNNAGGTGGAAGAGCCGTCTATACCCTGCTATGCCCTAAGGTAGCAGAAGTGGATATGGTCTGACTAGCTCATGCTGCGATGGTAGATATTGGGGTGGGGGCTAACCAATTGGACCAGGTAGCGAAAGCAGCGGAGGGAAGAAGCCCTAGTTTTTCATTCTTACTCTCTCACTCTAGAGTTATGGATTGCAATTTTTACAATATAGAATTTTTTTTAATTGCATATATCTTTTAATATATCTTGCTACTAATTTTCATGTAGAATAATATATTTTTTAATTATATTTTTATAGTATTAACATTTCTAATTCTCTAAAACATTTTAAGCCACGTTCTTCGTATCCCATTTTTTATGTCGTACTATAACGAGCTTAATTTTCTAAGTCTACCCGTATGGCATTTAGCTCGCTCAAACTTTGAGAAACTGAGTCAACTTCAACTTGTTCTACTATCAAGAAAGGAAGTGGAAGCTAACACACAATCTCAAATAAAAGGCTAGAGAGTGGAGAGAAATCCTCACTTATATTACTCTTAAATTGTTGGATAACATAAATGAAGAATTCCCTACATTTTTATAGCCCAAATGGTTCTATCTTCTTATCTAAAACCCACCTAAAATATTCTAGGATCCTCCTAAAATATTTCCTCCTATAACCTTCTATACATTTCCGCTATATATATCATTCCATATAAATCTGGAACAACTCATACAAATTTAGAATGTACAAAAATACAAATGAAAAGTCCGGAAGCTTCTAGACCTTATCCGTCCCAGGATATTCTAGAAGACAAAGAAATGTCCAAACCTCATGGGATCCATATTTCGAAAAAGTAGAAGTGTTGGTCCATAACATTCTTCCCTCCCTAAGCATTATGGTTTATTGCAAGAAGACATGTTTGACAATTCTCCATCTCCTCCAATCTTCTCTTTGGCCAAGACTCGTGTTTTTGTCCTTCTCGTGGCTTTTCGACAATCGACATTCCCATTGCTTGCATTGTTGTCTTCTTCGTCCCTCGACCAACTTGCATGGTGCAAACTCTTTCATTACCCATAATGTACATGGAGTTCAATAAATTCATCACGAATGCTTGAACCCTAAATAAGAATTCCATCCCAAGCACCATGGGATAATCATCAATGTCGATCGTTGTTAAGTCGACTTTGTAGTGCTAATCTCCAATATAAAGACCCTTAAGTAATTCCATGAATTGATTTGGCATCCTTACTCATAGTCTTAGCCCATCCTTTCTTACCTTTGAGTTTAATGCCCAATCACGATAGCCGATGCCAAGTCTTGGGGATCCCCTTCGCTGCACCTCTAACTTTGCCCACAGTTTCCATCCACAATAGCAAAAAGTGCATCCACGACCATCATGATAGGAATCTCGAGTGTCAACTTGATAAATTCCTTCACTTAGTCTTAAATACTCCTACTGTGAGCATTTCTCCAAATCTTGTTGACCGCTTTTAAAATATGCAACGGTTGGTGCACCGCAAGTATACGGTGTCGGCCGTAGTTTTACCAGTAAGAACCGGGTATCGAACACGGGGAAT
>MKEJ01045248.1:0-21244 GCA_001753735.1 Embelia ribes | reverse complement strand
GATTACCCCCAAACATAAGAAGAGCATAGTCCGATATGTTTGTCGAATCTCGTATGTATATACCGCTCGTCTTCACCTTCTCACTGTACACCATGAACGGAAGAGGGAAGAGGTGAACTCCAGCATTTACGGATGCGGGATGAATGTCGACTTTCCCAACTTCTTTGGTGTACAATGCTGTCCGCTTTCCTCTTCTTTTACACTGGACAACATTAGGATATAGGCCAGCACAAAGGATAGCACACACCATCTCTAGATCATCACTATATTGGTTATATGCCTGCAAATATCAGATAACTTCGTTACTATGGTGCATCGGTTTAATTACTTGGCACCAACGGCCACAATTGAGATGAGTACGAGGAGGGGAGCAATACTGATTATCATGTGGGTTCCTCTATCTATAAATTACCTGAACAAAATGTGGTCAATACTAACTGAAATTAGATTGTTAGTTCCACATACAGGGTAGTTGCAAAACCAACAGGGAAAACTCGAATAATAAGTACCCTCAATAATTGTAGTGTAGGCCCCACAAGCATACCTATTATAGTCCAAACCTGCTTATCCTAAATCTATCCCAAGCGTGGTAAAGGAACTACTCCTAAGCATTCAGATTAAAACTATGAGTTCAGAATTAAAACTGAGCTGCAAATACAAAAATTACATGAGTTCCGTAATAAAGGTATATTACTTTAGCTCCTCTTGATTTATCCACAAAGCCGATGCCAGTGAGTAGATCAAGAAATTGGTTTCTCATGTCCTCCATCATCCGCAATGTTACTGGAGAGAGAAAATTTTCCCAACAGAAAGATTTCTCTTTCCCATACTGTCTAGCATCTTTCCATCCTTCGAATGCTTTGACAAGTGCAATATGATCGCTGCATAAGAAAAAGTGATGCACAAATATAATGTTCCTTACTATTTCCACCAAAAAAAAAAGAAAAAGGAAATCGCTGTCTTGCATAAAAAAATTCTTACCTGCAAGAATCACCAGCAAAAGATCTCTTGGCATCATCTGCTTCCTCTTTTCTGTTCAATGGAAGGACAAATGGATTGCGATGTGCAAGAGCTGACGCAATAGTCAGAGCCGGATTAAGGCATTGAAAAATTGAACCCATAAGTAGCATCTTTCCAATGTTTGGGTCCAACGGAAGAGTACAAAGGTGGCATCCTGCAATACAAAAATAATTTCAGACCATATATTTTGTTTTTAAAAAACAAATTAGAGGGGGGTCCACAATACCTAATGGAGTCAGCTCTTCTATATCATCAAGAGCCCCTATTGTTTTAAGGAGTTCAAGAGCATTTTGAACAGAGAGTGAGTCTGGAGGTTGAAGTGCTTTTGCTAAAAATGTTCCAACAGCTCCAAGCTGCAGACTTTTGATATGAAGGCATAGCTCTTGCAAAGGAGTTCGGAGAATTTCAGGCAGTTGGTATTGAGGCATTGCATCATGGATCAACTTTGGATACAGTCTATAACAAACACCTGGTTGCACACGTCCCGCTCGCCCACGTCTCTGCAATTTCACAGCCATAGAGACATGGAAAGGGAAGCATCAATTACTCAATCAAGTTTGGCTCTAACATGTAAACGTATGAATTTAGGAATTGTACAGCTAATGGGGAATTTGAGTTGTTTATTTAGATAATGTTAGCAATCCGCATGAAATGACTAAACTTTCAAGACACAAATCTGTGCAAATCATGACTGTATAAAAAGTCATTTTGAAACTGGAATGTGCAAGCTCCAATATAAACTACGCTTACGAATATGTCTGATCCTTACTCCCATCCCAAATGATATCAAATATGTATATATATATATATATATATATACAACTACAAAGTACACGTTCAATATATCCTAATATGAAATCCTACCATTCTCAAACAAAACCTTAAGGTCGGATGGAATAATTTATACAGCCTTGTGTTTATAATAGAATTCAAGCCTTTCAGAATTAGCAAACCTGATGAGCTGAGGCCTTTGAAATCCATGATGGCAAGAGACAAGCCAGCTTGTTTAGAGCATCATAACTGGTCTCCTTTGCTTTACCGCAGTCTATCACGTATACAACATCATCTATGGTTATACTACTCTCCGCAATGTTTGTGGCTAGCACAATTTTTCTGGGGAAAAAAAACCAGAAAAAAAAAGAGTAAAATAATGCATGTGCATTGAGGAACTTGAAATCAAGAGGATTTTGAGACTGAATCCAAAGAACAGTCATATCCCAATAAATCTGTGGAAGTATTTGAGTTGTCCATAGAATGAAGATTTCAAATTATGGTTGTAATCTAGTCACCTCATCTTATGATGAGTACAATAAACATGCATATGTTGAAACCTTTTGAGATTACTTACAATACACACATTAAGTTACAAATCCGCATATTCTTCCGAAAACAACCCGATTAAAAATTTAGCTAAGAAATTTTAAAAATACAGTAAGGAGACAGACCCTGTTCAGTAAAATGAGCCGTATGTGAATACCATTAATCTGAATTAGCAACCACACTGAACCTGAACATTCCCGGGCTTAAACTCTTTAAGAGCTCAGGCCCCCTATTAGTCTAAAACAATTCATAAGCATGATAATAATAGCAAGCAAAAATGCCCAACGAAGTTGCTAATGTGACATGCTCAGGAGCCCTTCAAAACCCACAGACCGTTCTCTTTTTTTTTTTTTTTTTTTCAGAAGAGGGGGAAAGAGATGGAAAAAGAAGGGCAAGGGAGAGATGGTTAGAAGAAAAAGAAAAAGAAAAAGAGGAAAACCCAAAAATATTTTATCCATTCAACTTCTATTTTCATTGAAAAAAATTAGTCATTCAACTTGTCATCTCTTTTTCTAGAAACTATTAGTTCCATGCTTCCAAGAAAGAAGTTAAAAATATGTACAGTCTAGAATGTGGTTTTTCACTTTGAATACAGAGGTAATTGGTTGACAGACTTCTGAAGATACATAAAGACAAACACAGATGGTAATGTAAGCTCAGTATTCAAGCACAAGAGCCCTTTTCTTGTACTACAACACGAAAAAAAGCATCTGATCAAAAAAGATGCCTACCGCATGCTAGCAGGAGGACGATCAAATATTTCTCGTTGATTAACGGTGGGCATTGAACCATGAAGAGGAAGGACAAGAAACTTGGTGGGATCTCTAAGAAAATTGTTAACTTTAATTTTCTCAAGTAGCTTAGAAATGTCATCCCAACCAGTAAGAAAAACGAGAATGGCTCCCTCACCCTCATGTCGACAGATATATTCAATTGCCGATTCCACCTAAACAAGAGAAGTATATATTTAAGCAAGATATATGTTATGAAGCAAGAAACAAAGTATGTTCATGGAAAGAAGAACCCCTCTTCACATCCTTGAGGGACAAAGTATGTGTTACTAAGTGCCATAAAATTTTATCAACTCAAGCATAATCCTGGGGTTGGGAAAGAAAGCAAGTGTTAAAAGGCTCATCATACAATTCTTATTTTTTAGGACAAGCAAATGATTATAGCTACAATACTGTACTTTATTAATAAAATAGATTTTCAACATATAATTACTTCGAAAAGCTGGAAATTATGTTGAAGATACATACGAGACCCAAATCAAGTTCTGCACTCGACCAGGCTTCCAGAGATTGTTTAGTGATTGTGCTATAGCTTTTGTAGTGAGTACCGATGTCAACATCCTACAATCAAAGAAAAGCAAAAATTTAAGGACAAGTTCATAATGCAAATTAGTTTAATTCAAGATTGGATAACTCAAGGCGTGGATATGTTTCATTTGTTACATGCAATTTAAAGCACTGCGAGCAAAAAAACTTATTAAATATTATTAAAAGTAATAACGTATTACTAGAACACTGGAATTTAGTACAAGTTGAAATCAATGATTGCAAAATAAACTTTCTCAACTCCACAAAAAGAATAAAAATTACAAACACAGAAAATGAAACGCATGTAAATATAGATTAAAAAAAACTTCACAATAAAATAAGATACTTTGTACCAATTTTAAAGATGTAGAATATCAACTTGGTTGACGAAATATAAAGTGGAAGACTGAAAATGCATCATCATTTTTTTTCTGGTTGATAATAGATATCTCCGAACATGTGCTAAAAGTATTTGACTAGACCTCAAACAATTCAGCTACAGGATCTTTCTTTGACTCTTGTTCTCTCCTCTTCCTTCTTGAACTCCCGAGGTAGTTGTCTGATTCTGATTTCACACAGTAATGTGTTTTCTCCAGCACATCTTCAAGAAACAGTTCCGCCACAGGGAACGTCAGCCCCTTTTCCCCAACCAAACACCCACAACATATAAGAAAAAGTTATAGTGTTCACTCAACAAAACTGAAGACAATGTCCACAACAAAAATTTTAATAGCAAATTTACCGGAATGTGCATAATTGGAGCATTTCCAAAGTATTTGGAGAATAAGTCAGCATTAATGGTGGCACTCATTAAAATAAGACGGAGATCTGGTCGACGAGGAAGTAGGTCTCGTAGAATTATTAAGAGAAAATCCTCATTCATGCCTCGTTCATGGATTTCATCCACTAGCAAATGGCTAACTCCAATCAATTCAGGGTCCTGAACCTGTAATTCACCAGGGCAAACAGAACATATCAGCGTGTATTCATGATGACCACGCAACTTTTGAGCTTCCTCAAGATTAAATTAGACAACCAAATCTAACCCAGGGAGGGTCAACATCATCTTCACACAGAGCCTTTTCCAAACCACAAAACTGTCATTTGATCAATTGCCTTTCCTTCATAACATGTACAGTGACATCAACTTACCAGCTGCCGCAGCAAAACTCCAGTCGTGCAGAAAAGTAACCGTGTTTGTGCTGAGCGTTTCGATTCAAGGCGGATTTGATAGCCAACGCTTTCGCCTAAAATCTCCCCCCTTTCAGAGGATATTCGAGCTGCAACCGATATTGCAGATATACGGCGAGGTTGAGTGCATACTACGTTGCAATTAATACCACATAGGGAGGAAATCTCATCCTCAAGAATGAATTGGGGTAGCTGTGTGGTTTTGCCACATCCTGTCTCTCCAGAAACTACCAACACCTATTTAAAGAAAAATAAACAATGAGTGTAAGGCATAGTAGCAAGCACCAGAGCATGGTTACCAAAGAAACATGCAACCGAAAAGATTTTCAGTTCTATCATTCACGTGGGTCTATATAATCTGCGACTGTTCCCAAAAAAACAAAAACAAAGCTACTATTTAGCAAGAAAGATCTTGCTACAAGATCTGAATATATATCCACTAGTATCTCAACACAATACTACAGTCAAATGGCACATTTCTTACAAATGGGTCTATATATCAAGAAATTCACCGAAGGGCAAGCTGAAAACGAAGGCGAAATACATTATCCTCAAATGTTTTAATTTTAGTTGTGAACAAGGTTGTCAAAACGTGTTTCGTGCACCTATAGTTTTTTATGATTTTGTGTATCATCTCGTTTCGTCTTGTGTACCGTAAGTATTTTGAATATGGTCATTTTATAATATGAAAACACAAATATCAATTATTAGAGATAAATACATATAGTATAAGAACCCAAATATCATATCAACCATTGTAAAATGTTATACATTGGGTATTTTTTAATATCAATTGTTACCATTTAAATATTAAACAAAAGAGACGAGTAATATTAGTACAACCGAAATTACCAAAGACCTAGACCCTTTATATTTATTAAGTGGCTTTATCTACCTTATGCGGCTTAATAATCAACCTTTCTCGTATGGCCTCTTTAATTCGATTAGGCTCAAATTTATCAATCTAATATTCATATTAGATATCAATTTGATTTACAGTCTCTTCAACTCAATTAGCACTTAGTTCAACCAACCAATGAATTAATTCCTCTCTTCTTCTCAATAGTTGATTCCTAAATAAGTTAGGTTGTTCAATTCAATTTTTGACATGGAAGTGTCGACTTACTTTCTTAATTGTTAATTTCTAGTTTTAATTTTAAATTTTAATTTAAAAAGCTAAGTGTACATATATCTGTGATACATGTCCGATATATGATACGTCTCATTTTGTAAGAGATAGACGTGTATCGACCGATATCCGATCAAAATAGAGACAGAGCAACGAAACATACAGAAATCTTACAAGTCAAATCATATCATACAAACGTCTCGTGTCTCGTAAGAGATTGACAACCATGTTCCTATCTTTTATCTGTACCACCATCTCCACGTGTTTTATCATTCATTTTTTGGGTTGGATAACGATGATTTGCTTTTGAACTCATAAGGTGTTCTCAATTCCTCAAGCACAGACCTGCATCCTCCTCTGAGTATAAACCAATGACAGGATTGGATCCTACAATACATGCTGAAGTACGTCTTCTTGCTATTAGCAGTACATTCAGCCCTTCCAATCCATACTGATGCAATTTGCAAACAAAAACAGATATTGATTGCAGTTGAAGCAAATAATACTTATAAAAGAGAAAAGCTTCTCCTTTCCGTTATTGTATTGCTTATTATGGAAATTCCTTTTATCATCACTCAGCTTGCGCTAAAAGATGCAGAAAAGGTTGTGAACCTTCAAAGTGACTCGGTGAAGTCATACATTTTGAAGGCCAATGCTCTCATTTTGGTAAGGAAACTTAACCATATTTCAGATTTTACATTTTCCTGGGGATGAACGTCTTGTGTGCTTGATTCATCTACATCCTTTCTTAGCTATTTTGGGACTTATTGATAATTATGAGCTTTTCATAGTTCAGTGCTAATGGCATTAAAATAGAAGGGTTAGATGGAAGAGCTTAATGCTACTATTACCACACTAATGCTATCTCGTATGGTTTGCAGTTGGAAAAATATGAGATGGCCAGCGATGTTGTACTTTCAGGTCTTCAGGTTGATCCTATGAGGTAACACATATGCTGCCCCTGGTTCTCCACATTCTTCATACTTACTTTATTTTGGCCCCGTTGTTGATGTAGTTTTCTATATACCGACTTCCTTTTTTTTTTTTGCTGGATGGCCGTGGTGATCTGTAGTGATTCTCTTAAGTCTTTAGAGAGAGTAACTGCAAGAGCATTTGGGAAGAGAGAGCATGGAAAACCTGAGCGCAATGATGACTTTGACTGTACTGTTTGTTTGAAGTTACTCTATGAGCCTGTCACAACTCCTTGTGGACATTCCTTCTGCCGCTCGTGCCTGTTTCAGACAATGGACAGAGGTGAAGTAGTAGTTTTTCTGTGTTGAATTGTTATGTAACCTCTTGACTCTGACATTTGAATGGAATGCTAGGTAATAGATGTCCACTGTGCAGAACAATTATGTATATCAGTCCCAGGACATGTGCAATTAGGTGAGTTGCTAGCTTTTTTGTATTGCAACTCTTGGCTTGCCATTTTATCTCAAGAGAAGTTATACTTCTCTGTTTCGTGTTATGAGTACGAGTCATGAGTACTTACAGCCCAGGACGAGTCTTGAGTACTTGCAGCATGATGGTTGCAATATGAACCCTCACCTTCATATACATTATCCCCCAGCTAGTGCCATCTTTATTACCTTATTTTCGATGATTTGGTGGGGTTTTTTTCCCCCATAATGTCAGAATTTTGGTTTCACGTGGTTCGGGGTTGAACTCGTTAACTTGTTTCAGTTCTTCATTGCTCTTCTGCAATCAGTCTGTTTGTCATAAGTACGATGCGATTTGCATATTCGTTCTCGATGATTTACCAAGCCAAATGACAATGTGATTCTGTTTCACTTGGAATATTTAGATTGTGATTGCTAGGGAACAAGTGTGGTTTTATGCTGTAATTCTCATTTGATAGTCTACTGCACTCTTGGACTAGAACCATTAAATTTATGCAAATAAATTTGTCAAATTCTTACCAGTGTTCTGCATAGATTGCTGACACTTTTATGCATTTTTACCTCAAGATCATGTGAAAATCCTATTCCTTTTCTCATCCCGTGTGATACCTGGAACAAGGATCATAGGCCGTGTACTTCTGGTTGAATAATATTTTTTTCCTTGATGTATCTATGCACTTGTGTGATGCGATCACGTTTGTTGGGGAAGTGTTGACGTTCTTGGTTCACATGGTTGACTACAATTTCCTACAGCTGAGTTCAGTGTGGTTGGATTGAGTCTTATGATTGAAGATTTTAGTTTGGTATATGTTAGCCTCATTTCATTGATCTAGTTTCAGCATTGTAATTTGTAATATCATAATGGGAGTTGACTCAGATAACATGTGCTTGGTGTTCACAGTGTCACTTTAAAAAGCATAATTGAGAAGAGCTTCCCTGAGGAGTATGCTGAAAGGAAGTCGGAGCATGATAGTTCAACAAATTATGGGGCTGATGTGATTCCACTTTTTGTTATGGATGTTATCCTACCATGTCAAAAGTTTCACCTGAACATATTTGAACCTCGCTACAGGCTTATGGTGAGTTGGCAATTGATTGTTCATGCAAAGTTTTTCCCTGCTATGTTGGCAGTCTGACGTCATTTATGTTGCTTTCCCTTTCTCTTAAAGAATGGCAATAGTCAATCCACCTTTTGGTTTTTTGTTTGATTTCATCCTTTTTCTTGGCTAAATTTAGGGAGAAGTGAGGGTGTTAGCTAAGCCCATTGAGAAATTAGTTGCTTCTTCATTCTAAGGTTGAATGACTTAAATTATGAGTTCAATTGTCACAGCTACACCCCATCATGCAGTCGCTAAGTGTTGTGTGCATCATATGTGCCGACACAACTTCTATACTTATCCTTTCAGTAATATAGATCAGTCTTATTTTTAGACTTAATGTTAGAAGCTTTTCCCAAATTCGCAGGTGAGGAGGATAATGGAAGGCAACCGCCGCATGGGAATGGTAAAATATTCTGGTGGCCCTTCTTTTCCTTATTTCTTTAAAGGCGCAGTGAATGCTTTTACTCCTGCATTTCCTTACCTTATTGTTGGATGACCTCTATGACAATGTAGGTAATTGGTGATTCATCTGGTTCCCTTGCTGAATTTGCTTGTGAAGTTGAGATCACCGAGTAAGTGTTGTTGTATCAATAATTATTGTCCGTCTTATTTTTAATTATCTGTCTTACATATTGCTGCAATACATTTTGTTCATCTTATATAGATGTCAGCCACTTCCAGATGGACGCTTCTTTCTAGAGGTAAAAAAAATTCTAAACAAGTTTATGCTCATATCCCGTATGGTGCTTCACATTCCTGCTTAGTCTGATGCCAATTTCAATATCAGTAGTATCATAAATCTGTTTGCTGCTTGTAATAATTCTCTTTGTTTGGGAAAAAAGAATAGAAGTCTTTCCATTCTTTGTAACACTATCTATATGTGTGGTCAAAAGCCTCCCAGCAGATTCCTCACAGGCTGACAGCTTTTAACAAGATTGATTTTTATTTGTTGTACTGCACCTTGAAGGACCTCCCTTCTCTTGAACCTTTGATTCTTGGTTTGTTTCTAGACAAGCTAATGTTTGTTTGAGTTAGATGTTCAAGACTTCTAATTGGATTTCGGAGAACATATATCTGTAATAATTTTAAAGCCCGTACACTTCCCACTAAAAGACCGGTTGGTAGTGAGGAAAGGAGCACATTATAAAGCATGGGGGTATATCACATTTAGACAATGTAAGAAGTTTTAACACTCCCCCTCCCTTGTGGGTTGATTAGGTCCAATAAGTACATATGGTAACAGTTTAATAGCAAGCCCATTAGTCGGTCGGGTAGGTAACAATAAGTAATAATATTGGTATCGGGTTTGGGCTCTGATAATGTATTATAGCCCATATAATTCCCACTAGAAGAACCTTCTTTGGTAGTAAGGAAAGGAGCATATTATAAAGCATGGTGGCTAATTACATTTAGATGATGTGGGAAGTTTGGAAAATCAATTGTACAATGTCATGCAGCTATGAAGGCATGCACATTTGGGTGTTATCTTCAACTTTGATTATTTAATAAGGGTACAATGTCATGCAGCTAGAAAGCCGGCGGAGATTCCGCATCCTCCGTAATTGGGAACAAGATGGGTTAGTATATGTATCACACAGTTTATATTATTATATACAATAGTAACTCTTCGTGATTGACATTCTTTTCTTTCTTTGGTTTGTTTTGTTTTGTTTTGTTTTTCTGCAACTTGAAGGTATCGAGTTGCTGAAGTTGAATGGGTACATGATCTATATCTAGAGGAAGGGTCAAAGGAGAGAGCAGATGTAAGTGTTTTCTGCTATTGTGCTACATCCCTTTCTTTACATTTTCAAAGTAAGATGAAATCTTAAGGGCATGCAGAAAGAAGATTAATGTTTTGTGTAGCTGAGATATTGACACTTGGAGAAATATTTCTGTGACTGACAGTTACATGAACTGACAAATCGTGCTGTTGGATATGCTCGGTCATGGATGAGGACTGCCCGAGAGGCGGCACGGCAAAAACAAGGTAAAATTTGAGCCTTTGAGGTGGAAAATAAAGATAAAGATCTCTACCGTAGCATCAAAAGATAAAGAGTATGGAAAAGTTATATCCCACAACTGGAATTGATTGAATTAATATGTTTATTATATTGCGCTTCTCTCCTTCTTATGGGGTTTAATAGAGTACATTCTCAATTTAATTATATTTCCAACTGTTACAATGTTTGAATTTGTTGTAAATGTTTTATTGAGTTAGCTTAAGAGCCTAACAAGGTAGGCTACTTGTCACTTGTTTGTAGAGCTTGAACTTGGTTTGATTTTTATAAATAAAATCTTTTGCTAAATGAAATTTTGTAGCTTGGTGGCTTAAGTGGTGGTCATGTCTTGGCGAACTAGAGTGGTTGTCTCGCAATTTTGGGTGCCTCTAAATTGATTCTTCTACCTGTGCTTCTACTTTCCTCTCATATATTTATTATATTTTTATTTTTATTTTTCGTAAAGAGAAAACAAAAATCTAAAAATAGGAAACAGAGCAGGATCAAACTGATATCCAGAAATCTCAGGGGATGCTGTAGTTTGCTTTTTTGAGTAGAACGTTTACCATATTCTCTCTCTTGTCAATGCTTTAACCTTTCCTTTAACAGTAGGAATTTGTGAAAATGCAGAATCAATGATGCCCTTTACTTTAAATAGCTCACTTGATCAATGATTTTTTATTATTTATTTATTTATTTATTTATTTTATGGCAGATAGAATTAGATTATTGGAACTTGATAAAGCAGAATCAATGATGCCCTCAACCCAAGATCCTGAGCGCTTCAGCTTTTGGGTACTTGATTTCCTATAATTGTACATCACTACATAATTATTACAATAGACATACTCGTACAGAGCGTGAACTTGGTTTGTAAAAACTTACTCAATCCATGCTTTCTTGCAGCTTGTTACTCTAACAAAACGCAGGCCGTCAGAAAGATTGGAACTCCTTCATATGAGAGATACAAATGAGGTATTGGATCTCAATTTTCCTTAGTTATATACACTCTTGCGACTCTAACAAGGTTCAAATGTTCACCAGTAGGTGTTGTCTCAAAATTAAGCACCCAGTTTTAGTATATACCAGTATGCATCATTTTGGTAAATACACTATTTGCATGTTGATATGTAGGAGAGATTTATTTTTCCAAAATATTTTATGGTCTCTATCCATCATATCAACATGTGATATGCACCAAAAATGGAGCTTATTGTTATGTACCAAAACTCTACCAAATTAATTAGTGGTGATAATATCGTTCATTAGTTGCTTTATGCTTCTGCACATATCCAGTACACATCAAAATTAAAAACTATGTCCTCGAATGTATCATCATAAACAAGAAGTAAAACTTCGAATTTGGGCTAGTGTTATTAGTTATCATGGTTCCTTTGCATTTTTTGAATCTTCCTTGTAGAGAATAAAAACAGCATTTGCTTACATGAGAGCAGAAGAACAAAGCTGCAGACTACAATAACAGAAACTGTACAATTTTACTGTTTATCTTATTAAATTGTATAATTGTTGCCCTCGTTTATAGGCTATTTGATAGTCTTTGATCCGCTGTTGTGGATCTTCGCTTTTTTGATGTGCAAAGGGATAACTTGACTATTCTTCATACCCAAACCCCTTTCAATGTTTCATTTATTGGGAAGATCTTATGCACCTCAATATTTGCTCTTTCTAAAGATTTTCTTATTCTTGGTACAACGTTCTTTTTTGTGTAAGAAGAAATGAGGAGAAAGAAAATTATCTGTATACTTTGAAAATGATCTGCTGATCAAGATTACATTTTTCCACGGCTTTTCCTTGACAAATCCTTGTGTCAACAACCAAACATACTTAAGCCAGCGATGCAAATGGACCAAGCCTGGCTGACAGTTGGGGGATTCATTTGTTTAGTGACCTGTTTAGGTTCGGCTAGTTTACTTAACGAGTCTTATTTAGATGTTCATTTTCAGCTTATTTATAAATGAACGAGTCCAGGGCGAACCCTAATGAGCCGAATTTGAGCTCTTAACGAGCCGAGTTTGAGCTCTTAATGAGCAAAGCAATAGCTTTTTATATGATAAATTGGTCTCTTTGGCTCGGCTGGTTTGTTTAGAGACTTTTTTAGGATCGGCTCATTTTGTTAACGTGTCTTATTTAGCTGTTCATGCTCAACTTATTTATCAACGAACGAGTTCAAGGCTAGCCCTAATGAGCCGAACGTTAGCTCTTAAATGAAGTCCGATCTCTTAAAGAGCAGGGCCGTAGCTTTTTATATGATAAATTGATCTGTTTCCCCCTCCTCCAAATCCAAGCTGCACACGCGCTTTTGACTTCGTTTGGTAGTTAATACCAGTAATAGCTTTTGAGGGTCCCTTTGACATTTATGCATTACTCTCCCCCTTGTCTCTAAACAAATATCTAAATTCATATTCTAATCATTATGCCTATCCACCACCTCCATAATTTATTCCATACAAGCTTGCACGTCCTACCCATACCCGCTCTCAACATTTTCTCTCTCTTTTTTCCCAATACATATCTCTTCTTCTAAGCCTAAGAAAACTAAACTCTCCCATTGTCTCTCTGCTTGTGGAGAAGCTGCTTTTGGCTCATCTACTTTGAAAGTTTCCTTGCATATCAGACCAAAATGGAAACTAAGCCGAAACACCCTTTCCTTTTTCCATTTCTGTTTCTCTTTCTGTTTTCGTTTATCTTTGGAAAGACTTCCGTTGTGAAAGGAGATGATCATCCCTCCCCATTTTGGAAGTTTACGCCCTCCGATAACTATCTCATCAACTGCGGATCACCCGGAAACACCTTACTTGATGATGGTAGAACTTTCAAGTCTGATCCTCAATCCTCCTCTTTCCTTTCCACCGATGAAGATATACTTGCTTCTGTCAATTCTCTTTCAGACGCTATATCTGGTCTTTCTTCCCCTTTATCAAAACCTCTATATCTCACAGCAAGAATCTTCCGCGATGAGTCAATGTATCGGTTTCTAGTCTTCAAGCAGGGCTGCCATTTTCTCCGTCTCTATTTTTATCCCCTTCCCCACCCAAACTATAACCTAACAACTGCAGTTTTTACTGTCACCACAGATAACACCATCTTGTTGCATGATTTCTCGGTGCAAGATAACACCACACTTGTATTCAAAGAGTACCTTATAAACGTCACATCGGACAGATTTACCTTAACATTCTCCCCATTGAAGAACTCGTACGCGTTTATAAACGCTATCGAGTTCATCTCTGCTCCTGATGATCTCATCTCCGATTCAGCCTCTACCGTTTCCCCAGTTGGAGAAGCGAATGGTTTGGCTAGTCATGCCTATGAAATATCATATCGGTTGAATGTGGGAGGGCCTATTATCACTCCCAAAAATGATACATTGTGGAGAACTTGGCTGTCGGATAAAGGGTTTGAGGTATTTCCACAAGGAGCTACAAATGCTTCTATTTCGCCAGATGTGATCAAGTACCCTGATGGTGGCGCCACCCCTCTTATCGCGCCGAATCCAGTGTATGCCACATTAGCACAGATGGCAGATGTGGGTGTAGTCGTCCCGAACTTTAACTTAACTTGGGTTTTCACTGTTGATCCAAGTTTTTCATACTTGATCAGAATGCACTTTTGTGATATTGTTAGTCAAGCCTTAAATGAACTATACTTCAACGTGTATGTCAATGAGTTGATGGGTGTTAAGAGCTTGGACCTCTCCACCCTCACCTCTGGCTTAGCTGTCCCTTACTACAAAGATTTCCTCATTGATCCTCCATCCATCTCGAACAGCTCGATAATGGTCCAAGTGGGCCCCACTTCAGGTGCTCAAGTTAGTGTTCCGAATGCGATTTTAAATGGGGTGGAGATCATGAAAATGAGCAACGAAGACGGAAGCTTAGATGGCTTGTTTTCCTCTAGAAGGCAACATAAAGGACTCGGATCGAAACCAAGTAAAATAGAAATAGTTGAAGTTTTGGGGTTGGCTATGGGGGTAACATTGATGGTTTTGTTCATAACTGTGATGGCAAAAAGGAGAAAAAGGTCTCAAGGGTGGAATCAAAAGAGCTTCTCTTCATGGTTGCTTCCTCTAAATGCAAGCCATTGTGGCACTTTGACGTCGAACAAAACTAAGAGAAGCAATTCAAGTTTCACTTCCTCAGGGATTGGATTGGGGAAATTCTTCACCCTCACCGAATTACGTGAAGCCACGAAGAATTTCGACGAAAGCATGGTGATTGGTGTCGGAGGGTTTGGGAAAGTGTATCTCGGGGAGTTGGGAAACGGAACGAAACTTGCAATCAAGCGCGGAAATCCAAGCTCCTCGCAAGGAATCAACGAATTCGAAACGGAAATTCAAATGCTCTCGAAGCTCTGCCACCGCCACCGCCACCGCCACCGCCACCCACTGCTGATGTGGCGACAAAGACTTTATATTTGCATCGGGGCGGCCCGGGGTCTACACTACACTACCTCCACACTGGCGCATCCCAGGGAATAATTCACCGGGATGTGAAAACAACAAATATTATAATGGCACAAAACCGGAAGGGGCTCATTGTTAAGATCATCGATCCCCATCTTACGGGTACAATTAGTTCAGAGTCATTGATGAAGTACGTCGAAGCTGCAGAAAAGTGTTTGGCGGAGTACGGGGTGGAAAGGCCATCGATGGGAGATGTTTTGTGGAACTTGGAGTTTGCTTTGCTTGCAGCTTGAAGATGCTTCAACAAAGCTTGATCTTCGCCCTCTTGAAGATGATGATGATGATGATAATGGAAATAATAAGGGTGAGATGGGTAGCGTTAATATCAGTGATGATTCAGGGTTATTAGTGATGGGTTCTCCCATATTTTCTGAAGAATTTCAAGGGAGATGAACAAGTTAATTTCAAGGGATATAATCAATTGAGCTTAATTTTATCTTGTGTTGTTTGGAGTAGAGTTACTCTTCTTCATTTCCTCTGTTAATGATGATGAGTTCTTTTCTTATTTCCTTTCTGCCATTTTTGTTGTGTTAATAAATGACGAGCATTTCGTTTTGTAGAAGGAGATGAAGACGGTCAAGGGTTGTCCTGATTGACAACTTTTGTTGGGTGATGAAAGTATTCTGACCACATAACTGAAAGAAGGGAGTTTGGCTTTTAGGAAAGGAGGTCAGTTTTCATTAGTGGGTTAGGTTGATGTTTCCATGTTATGGATCTCCTCTCAAATAGGCCCCAGTGCCCCAAACAGTATACCTCACGATGAAGTTTTGTCAAATCTTGTGTTTTGCTTTTTACGAAAAACACCTGTTCTTACTATCACTACATTGCATTCATGACAGGAAGATGGATGGAACAACAGGTAGAGTCACGGACACTGAGCTACTTTTGCAAAACTACAGACTTGGGAAAACTCTTGGCCATGGTTCATTTGGTAAAGTGAAAATTGCTGAGCATCTACTCACAGGCTTGTGAAGTTGCTATAAAAATTCTAAACCGCTGGTAAATGAAGAGCCCAGATATGGAAGAAAAAGGTTGACCATCTCTACATCCTTGACTTTCAACCTAGTGTATGAAATTATTCAGATTTAAACTTATAAAAAAGTTGGCCTTGGAGCTTGGTACGTTTCTTTTGTTGCAGCCTAGGCTTGGGTTCTAACCCTGAAAACAAACCTCCTTGCAAGCAGAAGAAGAATAAGTAATTTTTTAGGTTGAATATTAAATACCAATTTTGATTATGTTCCAATGCAAGTTGGTGAAAAATTTGGCCTTGTTTCCGTATAATTTCTGCAATGTTCTTCTCTCCTTCGCTGAAAAATGAGTTCTGAAAAATAAATACTCTTATCTTATGCAGTGAGAAGAGAAATCAAGACATGTAGGTTTTTGTACATCCACATGTTATATGCCTTCATGAAGTCTTAGAGACACCAACAGACATATACGTTGTTATGGAGTATGTGAAGTCAGGGGAGCTATTTGATTACATTGTGGAGAAGGGACAGTTGCAAGAGGATGAGGCCAGGAAGTTTTTTCAACAGGTATAAATATATTTTTCTCAACCAGAAACTATCAGAAGACAATGGATCTTGTTGATGTTATTTTTTGGCATTCTCAAATATTCATTTAATCACTTATCCTGAAGACCATTTCTGGGGTGGAGTACTGCAACGGAAACATGGTGGTTCATAGAGACCTGAAGCCCGAGAACCTTCTCCTAGATTCTAAAGGCTATGGCAAAATAGCTGATTTTGGCTTAAGTAATGTTATGCGAGATGGTCATTTTCTGAAGACAAGTTGTGGAAGCCCTAATTATGCAGCACCAGAGGTATAAATGAATGGGATCTGCCATCTAATTTTTATGATCGTGGGTTAAAATGAGTTTTAGCGTGTATTATAGAAGCTAGAAGTTGGAACTTATGCAAACTTTTGGCATGATATGTTGGCAGGTAAGATCTATGCTGGACCTGAGATAGATGTTTGGAGTTGTGGTGTCATCTTGTATGCTCTTCTTTGTGGAACCCTGCCTTTTGATGATGAGAATATTCCCCATCTCTTTAAGAAAATAAAGGTAATATTATTAGCAAGTTTGAGTACAGAACTTTTCGACCAAGCATGCAGTTTTGTTCTCTTATCTAAAATAAATGACAGTTGGATTATTGATCATTCAACTACTGTTCTGCTATACAGGGAGGGATATATACACTTCCAAGTCATTTGTGACCTGGAGCTGGGTATCTGATACCAAGGATGCTTGTGGTTAACCCAATGAAGAGAATAACCATTCCTGAAATTTGTCAGCACTTGTGGTTCAAAACCCATCTTCCTCGCTATTTAGTTGTTCAACCTCCAGATCCAGTTCAACTTATAAAAAAGGCATGTTTGTGGCACTTCTTTGTTTGCAAATGTGATCTAGGAGGTGAAAGAGTTACACATTCCATATCTCGTAACAATGTGTTACCCAACTTTGCCAAAAAGGTACTTTCTAACACGCAATTGATGTGTGCTTTGTTTGGTTAATAACAATTTATTTAAATATAGAGGTACCCAAGGAGCCTTCCACCAACACAAAAGAAGTGGGTAAATTTCATCATGTTCCCTGTAAGGCATTTATGAATTCTGAAAACTTGTAAGCGAATAACACTAGGCTGAGGGGTTGTGCCCCAAATGTGACAAATCTGTGAATGCAGCTCTGGCCTCTATTGTCCTGTTGCTTTCATGATTTCATAGAGTAAGATGTCTATGACATGATTCCAACGATCTATCTGATCCTGAGCTGCACTGACCTATTTGTTACGATATCTAAAGCCATTAGTAGACGACTTATGGATCTGCAATCTTTTTTGCACTTGTAATTATAGACCAGCCATCTTCTTTGGACTTGCAACCCGTTCATCTGAACTTATTTAGTCATTCCTTCTTCTAAGTTTTTTGTAGGAATGTGGAGTTATTAAAGATTAGGATTCTATTACATTGATTAGGGTTGTAACTAAGCTGAGTTGAGCCGAGCCGTAGGTTGTTGTGCTCTGATTGTTTACTTAATAAGCCTTATTTTTTTTCAGGCTCAGCTCGTTTATAATGAATGAGCCCGAGCCGAGAGCGAGTTCGTTCATGAACGCTAGGTTACTTAACAGTTACCTATCAGTTGGTGACTTGAGAAATCCAATATTCTCACAAAACCTTTATTAGTAGGATCTGTTATGAAGTTACCATGGAATGACAACTTACTAGCATTTATATGACGTATAAAATGTTCACATAACTCTTCAGCTTAGTTTTTGAAGAAAAGAATATTTTTTCAACTTAATTTTGTCTATTAAAATAAGTCAAAAATGTTTAGTAATGAAAAAGTGCATTAGATTATTACTATGAAACGGTAAAATTGTTAACTAATTATACCAATCAAGTAGCATGCCAACTATTTATAATTTATTTTATTAAATATGAACTATACAAGTTTATGTACATAGACTTTCTCTTATGATATCGGAAATATATTTATATATACGGTAAAATTGTTAAATAATTACACTAATCAAGTAGTATGCCAACTATTTATAATTTATTATATTAAATATGAACTTTATATGTTTATGTACATAGACTCTCTCTTTTACCAAGCTAGCCCAATCTCCTACAAACTACTCAGCTCAGGCCCAATCTTCGTGTAGAGTCGGCAATAGGGCAGCCATGTAAATATGATATCTCCGTATTAAGGTCCAGGATTAATTCTCTCATTGTAGTTTGTGGGAGAAAAGATAACATGGGTGGTTTTTTCTGTTTGGGGTGGGTAGTGAGGGGCATCTGTTAAGTTTGGAATTGCATCTCTTCATTAATGATGTTAGAGATGTATCCCCTTGACTAGTATTTAAGTGTCACGCTGATAAATTGTTTCAAATTATATTTAATTACCTGGCTTGATAATATTTAATTATATTTAAATAACTTTTATTTAAATGAAGTTCACATCTTGCTTAGAATGTTGAGATAATATATCAATATATAACTAGAGATTCTCTTTCCCGAATAGTTAGGGGTCTTCTCTACTGATGCTGTGGTTTTATATGTTCTATACGCTTCTTTCAATTTCGTTGATAGAATACTTTTTTAACTGATTCTGAATGCACGCATACACACACACAAGCTTATTTACCACTGTATATAGACACACACACACATACATAGGTATAGATATATATAAGCTATATGGACATATGTATATGTATATTCACTTTGTATATTTCATATTGCATATTGCAGCTGGCCGAGCTGGTTGGCTTAAAAACTGTCAGGCAGTAAGTTTACATCAGCTGCATAGATCAAGAGAGGCACAAAAACAGCCCTTGGCTGCTCTAAATGGAGCAAGCCAAGGTTGATACTGCTTTACATATTAAATCTTTGTTAAAAATCTTGCGTTCACTAAAGTTTGATATGACTATTAGCATAAACTCCTTCAAAAAATTGGGCTGGGGTTAGAGGCTTTAGGGCCGACTTGTACTTTTGTTTTGTCATATATTTTCTCTCTGCTGTCTTCAGTTTTGTTTACAGTTTACAGTAATCAATGGGTGGTCGTTAGAATCTTAGATAGGCACGGAGGTTTACTTGAATCACCACCTCTAAAAGAGCCATGACAACATATACTCTTTCCAGGGGAGGAAATAACTAAACCCACTTGAGCTTTACTGAATATTTGACTTCTGTCAGCCTGCTCAATGTATTGAAAAGAGGATGTGTCACAAATTCACCTGTCACCCTTCTCCCAAATGTTGAGCCATCTTCTACAGGAATGCTCCTCACTGCTAATACATGAAATTTTGACACGGAAAAGCATTCCATTTCATCCATTTCCCACCCTTGCCCCACATACCAAACCAGGCCTTAGTAGTTCTTTAGTTAGAAACTATATTGAGGTTAATGTCTGATCTATCAACTACCTAGCCATCTCTCAAGACTCTCTTTAAGGTTAAAATGGTCGGGTTGTAATATCTGTTTTAACCTTTCACTGTTTATTTCTCATCTCTATGGTAAAAGTTGAACTAATAAAATGTTTTCTGATTGTCATTGGCGGTTGGTATTTGTATAATCAATATCAATAGCGGTAGATGCTGGCAGTGATGGAAGGCAGTGGTTAGTACTTGAAAAGTGTAAAGGATTTAGGGAACAATGAGAACTGTCATTTTCAAAACTCCATTATTCTTGTGAACTTTTTGAGCAGGATTTGGATTTTTTTGGCAACAATGGAAACAAATTTACCTTTAACTCCATCCGTATTTTCACAATGTTTTGAAACAATCAAATACATATTGGAATGGAAGCTCTAGAAAAGGACTAAAAGGGGTCTACATTCATTTGGTCATTTGAGCCCCTCAAAACAACGTAGCAGCCATTATATGGAATGTTTTTAAGTAACATTAAAACCTTGCTCGTGATCCAACGGCTCAAACCTTGATTTCAGGGGCTCCGAGCCCAACTGAAAAATGGATTGGAGCCGTCATTCACCCTTTCCGATCTAGTCTGCACATAAAAGCTGAAAAGAAAAAAAGAAAATCTTTACCAAATGCATGTAGTAGAACTAGATCACTTGATGCACACTACACCCTGTTTGTAATGTCATACAAGGGATTAGCTGTGCATTAGAAAACAAATTACCAAGATCTACTATTCAAACTTAAAAAATGATTTTTCAAATTCACAAAGAATGAAGGGGAAAGTGAGTGATCGAGAAGAACACCAATTGAAACTTGAAACTAAAGTTCGGCTTCTTAGAGTTGAACCGATAACTGATGAGTACATATGAAACCACCTTTATCTTTGTTGCAGCTGTTTACAATTTGATGGATCTTTTTATTTGTAGGTACACTTTATTAAGTATAAAACTTGTCCCTTGAAGACTTTGAAAGTTTGTATATTATCTATTGCACTTATTATACTCTTTACCATTTTTAACAGGAGAATTGGGGGCAATCTTGAAAAATAACATCTTCATTATTGTGATATATTTCTTTTAAGAATCAAGAGCACAACTAACCATATTGTGGTTAAAAATCTTACTATAGAGGGTAATTTTATAACATTCATTGGCGCAAACTTTCATGAAGACTTGCATAGGCACTCCGCATTCTGTTGTTTTAGGTACTTCTGTCACGAACTCTTTCACGGAATAAGAAGTGGATCAAGAATTTGTTTTTTAGAAATCTATTGTGTATTTTAGTTGAATAAAGTTAGTATAAGATTTGCACCCAAAAAAATGAGTATAAGATAAAAGAAATCATAAAAAAAAATAATAATAAT
>MKEJ01045224.1:0-15258 GCA_001753735.1 Embelia ribes | reverse complement strand
AATAAAAAGAAAAAAAGAAAAAAGAAAAGAACCCTTTCAATAATCTCACAATGTGGTAATTTTCAACTAGAGTGTAGTTCTGAGAGACTTGGAGTGCGTTTTGGTTGTGGTCCTGAGAAGGTCCAAATGGAAAAACCGAGGGAAACGTCATGAATTTGAGAAATTTATGTAAAACTCAGAAAACATGCAGAAATTTCAAGGTTGTATGAAGATCTCATGGCTTATTCTTGTGAGGTGTGTCAAGCAGCTAAAAATGAAGTATTTTCTATATTTATAAGAATTCATGTTGTTTTCACAAGAAGGATCCATAAAATTTGTTTATGGGACCAATTCACAACCTTGAGTGATTGGCCAACCTTTGTGAGAAGCCACTCGAGCCTCAAGGAATAGAGACAGGAACAGTCACATGTCGAAGGATCCTTCTAGGCATCATTGGGAAGTTTTAAGGCATTACTCAATTCCATACATATACGTATGCACATATACTCGTAAGTGTATACTTTAATTGTACAAGCTAGATAAGGCAAATTCCAATTCCATGACACGCATAAGTGAATAGTTAAAGCTGGTGACATACCCTCAATGCTAAAGTGTCGCGCATCCAAGAAGCTTTATGTAGGGCCCTATCTCCAGTTTGTTCACCCCATTTAGATCTGAACTCCTGATTAAGTGTCACTCCTGATGTTTTTCATTTCTAGACAGGTAGATTGATTATCAGAGATGGTACCGATATAATACACCATTACACGCCAGATCTCTAGGCGAAAATTAGTTGTCTTCCTGAATTCCAATATTTGGTTCTGATAGATTTAAAGATCAAGATGAATGGCATAATCTACAGGGAACTAACGAAATATGAGAATGCAGAAAAAGAACATTGACAGATAAAAAGAAATATGCACCAGATTTACTCATTCAGTCTGCAGTAAATCCACGAGGAGGAGGCAAAAGCGATGAAACACAATAATTACACATAATCACAAAAGCGGGTCATTTCGAAAACAAAAGACCAAGACAAGTCACAGCATAAACTAAGTATTCACCACAAAGTTAACTCCAGAGAAAAGCAAGAAGGTGCAGTCAACCAAACTTTACAGTGAACACGAACTGCAGCCGAAGCTCAATATCTGTTGCTATCATCGTAAGATACGTAATTGCTACTCCTCGAATTGGTTTCAGCCTGCAGATCAAGAGAAACAATGTTTTAAAAAGCTACTATAATATGTTTTAGTGTCGCTTCCATTTTCATCCAAAAAGTAGGATTGGGAACATATGGTGAAACTTCTTAGGTTTTTAAAACTGTGAGGTTTTCATCAAAATCTAATGTAAAGGTAATTACAGTATATATTTATTAAGCAATGAAACTTGGAAAAAGAGATGAACTGTATTTCCAAATTTCTACTAGTTGTTATTACAGACCTTACTCATAAGGTTCTCAAATGCTTCGGGGCCATTTTCCGCAATGTATTTCTCTGCAGCAGCTAGAATGTCATCAGGCTTACTGAAGATGTCCTTTTTCCTAGGTACATACCATATGTTAACAGTCCGTGGGTTTACAAAGATGCGCCTCAGATAGTGCTCGTATACATATGCAGCGCCACTAAAGTACGGTATCACCAGCCAGCACGTCACGATCAGCTTTGCATATGACCAGATAGGGATCCTGTGCCAAAACAAAAACATAGGGAACCACTATTCATCCCCATGCTACTCTCAAGTTTAGGGGATCTGGTGGGGATACTCCCTCTATTACAGCCTCTATTTTAGATTTTAACCAATAAAGATTAAAATTTAGGGGATGCGAATACATACACTGGTGGGAATTCCTTCATAGAAATCACATTCAACCCCTAATACTTTATCACGAAGCATAACTTCATGTTCTTCAACTCCCAAGAAATTAAATAAAATTAACACCATACAACAAAGATATGCAAGACCAAAATCTTAACCAACTTTGTGAAAAATGGACCAAAGTTTCCACTGTCATCAATCAAAGTCATAAATGCGAACAACTAATTGAGGAAGAAACTGATCAGAACCGATACTGGAAACAAGAAGTTACCATTCGATGAGCGTGGCGAAGGTGAGTTCGAAGAGGGTAATCATTGAATAGAGGATCCAGTAAGTGAGCCATTGTCTATCATCTTCAGCAGATTTCGTCTCGATTGCCCTAATTGAGGCATACCTATTATCCAAAAAAGAAAAAGAAAAAAAACTCTCAAAATAACAAATAAAAAGAATCAATTTTTTAACTTATTTATATCTTAGCAATATACAAATTACAATTCCAAGTTTTTAATTTAAAAAAAAAGAAATAAGAAAGCTTCAGAGTTGAACTTACAGAGGGTACCCAAGACTAACCACTGGCCTGTAAAATAAAACACAAAACAAAGCAATCTATGAGTTAGATAGTAGATTAATCACCTTCCACATATAATTGGCTTTTTAATTTTTACTTATTGGGAACTGATACATAATTTAATTTTAGAAGGAAAGACAAGCAACAGTGACATTAATGACTCCCTTGAACCAAGCCTACAGAAGCCTTTAATTTAAGAAACTAAAACAAGAAAAGAACATAATATTTTATGTTTTCTAAATGGGGGTTACAATTGTTTCTTGTTGAAGGACTAGTATATATTAGAAAACAAGACAGAAATTAGGATTATCCTTGAATTAAGACTTAAAAAGATCGAATCTTTCGGAAACTGTAATTAGCATTCAAAAAAGAACTCCTATGTTATAGGAAGAAAAAAAAATACAGAAATTGAAAATTTCCTTGAATTAAGCCTTCAAAAGCCCATCTGTCAGAAAGTTTAATTAGGATTCAAAAAAATGACTTGTAATTTGGGGAGAAAAACAGAAATTATGTCCTTGGAATTATTAAGCCTAAAAAGTAGCAATCTTTGAGAAAGTGTAATTATGAGTTAGAAAAAGTAGAAATTACGCAGAGATAAGATACCCAGCAAGGACATCAAAGTTGTTAGCAACCACCTTGAGGAAACTTCCAGCTCCAGAACCCATTTCCAACTTCTTTGTCTCACAGAGAGAGAGAGAGAGAGAGAGAGAGAGAGAGAAGAGGCTGTTGAGCTGTTTTAGCCACTGATCAAAGTGAGAGAAATGACTTTGTTGTGAGAGCTTGTTCAATGTCCATTGACTCTATACCTAACTACTAAGGTTATACTATAATGTTTACAGTTGTTAGGATCCTGTCCACTGGATACTACATATAATGTTCAGTTCGAACTCGTGTTTCCATCGAGGTTATTGTAAGTTTGAATTCGAACTCGATTGAAAATGTTAAAACTAAGATAAAGTTCTTTTCTATTTCATGTATATATACGTGTATGCTTGAGCAATGGGAAATAAAAACAATTTCATTATCTTAGATACTCAAATCCGAGTTAGGTATAGTCGAACTCATCTCCTTTGATAAGAGATTCGAGCAAGCAATTGTGCAGTTGAGTCCGAGTAACTCAACTCGTGGCCACACCTAATTACGAGGACAGTTGTGGTCCCTTTCCTTTTTATTTAAGAGGTAAAAATAAAATAAAAAATAAAAACAGATCTATTCAGGAAAAAAATTTGGGAGAAGGAAATTATTGAACACAAGTACAATGAAAATTGAAGTCACACACACACAAATAAAGGCATATTTATACATGCAAGTATACAACTATTCTCTTAAATTTCTTCTAATTGAAAATTATTTAATTTAATTTCTAATGAAACATACATCATATGTTTGCAGGGATGCAGCCGTGGACCATAAGTATAATTTTACATTGCAAATTGAAATAATTCAAAACACGTGGAGTACATATGTTTAGCTACAGCAGTTGAATTCTGTGTTAAATCTCTTTGTAATTGTGTCCGGTGAAATGCATAAATACTAGAATTTTGACGTAATATTCTTCGTAGTTGTATACCGAGAAATGTGGAATACAAAAGTAGAAAATAGGACAAATTGCGCAAGTACACGCTCCAACTTTTATGAACACCCCAAGACCATAGCCACAGCACGAAGTTCTATGTTCTATATTTCGCATAGTCAAGTTTTTGAGCAGCCAAGTTGAAACTTGCGGAGCTTCATTTTCCCATCCAATGCAAGAGCCAAAACGTCGAACTCCTCTACGTACCATAGTTCTGAAACTGTTGCCTTCAGAAGAAAAGGGGGAAAAAAAGCAGATAAGACACCGGATTCCGGATGTGTAAGCGTCTAAAAAATCAAAAGCCACATTATCCATTATTGAGTATACTTGGAGCTAACTTCGCCAAAAACTCTTTTCTTTTACATGGCTTTATTCTGAATGATATACTACATTTTCCGCATAATAATATCAACTTTACTCCTGCAATGCTGATTAAAGAGAATAACAAAGAAAATCGTTGTTCATGAAGAAAGAAAGTACCTGAAATCCGTGGATTTTATTGTTTAGTCGTGTGACAAGATCATGGAAAAACTCCAATTCCGAAGTTTTATTTTGACCCTGTAAAATACACTATCATGAAACCTAAAACTCCGAAACGTGTAAAGGGCAAAGAACATAGGTCAAGATTATTCTCATTAAGAGAACTCCAAGAGGCGCGAGGTCATAGTTTTGAAAATTTTATTTTTGTACTGAAATTAGAAACACGGCACTTGACCAAATTTTGGGGGCAGAAGCTACCAAGAACTTTATTTCCATTGGTTTCGCCCTTGCTTTAGTTCTGACTAAAAAAAAAAGTGTTTTCATTTTCATTTGCTTCCATACAAAAAGAATGATGACGATAACAAAATAAATACTAAGAACATAATCGCATTTAGTTAGTTACTCGTCAATTTTCACTTTAATTCTAATCTTTGCCAACTTGGAAGTGAAGAATAGAGTAACCAAAATGAGGTATAAATAAATTTCTGTAACTAGCAGCACCTCCTTTCATATTCAAATAGAAATCAGTACCGAAACTAAAGGATCTGGACAACCAAGAAGCCTTGCAAAGGATGTATGCAGAATAGCAGCATCGTACTGCAGTAGAAGAATAAACAAGTGTTACGTAATAGATTGAAATATATACAATCAGAAGAAAAGATTATAGCAAACCAAAACCTCGTAGTTAACCTTTCACACAATAGACAACAATGTCCTATCCTACTTTATAAAATGAAGTATCAAGAAATCCAACTACATTCCAGAAAATCTAAAACAATTTATATCATGCTTACAAGTTGTTTCTCCGGGGCATGAGGAAGGGCCGTTCTCAATTTAGCCCGAATGGTTATTGGGTCTGTTCCAGAGATAACCTACAATAGAAACATAAAATTGTCAGATAAGAATCCACTACAACTAGCATAATAAAAATTTATGTTGCGCATTTAGGCACAAGTAATACATATGTCAGACACAAGGATACACATTCATGCACACACACACAAACATATATATAAAGTAAGAGTTCAAGGAGGTAACCTGCCAGCAACCCAAAAGCACACCAGTAGAAGTTAATACCACTCTATCTAGTACTATTTTCAATGGACAGAGGCCTTCGGCAACAGCTTTCACAGCCTTTGCTTCAGCTTCGATCTAATAAAAAGAGAATTTATCTCCGAAATTTAAATGATTTCATGGTAACAATGATAAATGAAAAGGAAAAAGTCATACGAATATCCACTTTGGGATTACCTCGTCTTCGGTTGCAGGAACAGGTGAAATATGGTGTGAGGCGTGGAACATGCTAAAATGGTACATAGTGGAGTTCTGAAACCAGATCACTGAACCAGAAAAATAGCAAATAAAAAGAACGCAGTCACGAAACATGTCATATGATGGAATCAAGTATGTTTTAGCCAAACACCAGGCCAGTCCTTAAATATTTTTGAGCAAAGTGCAACCCCAAAGCTACGTTCGGTGAAAAAATGTATCGCAATAAAAGATAATGAAAAGAAAACTATCTATGTAAACAAGGCATACCCATATGAAGTACAATTTTCTCTCTCACAGCATTTTTCTATTACAAATCTTTGACCCAAACACAATGACAAGTAACAGACAAACAAATGAAAAGATGCCTTACTCTTGTCAAAGTTAGGAAGAAATATACTCTTCACAGCATTCCTGCAGCAAGCGAAACATGCTCATATGATTTCAGCATCTAGGTATTCATTATAAGAGAAAAGGAAAGTAAATAACTAGTGAAAATTTATAAAATTTGTTTGACGTATGTTGAACGACATAACCACGCTCATCATTCAAGAAAAGAGGGATCCACAAACCCCAATAGCAGAAGCATCGTGTAATAAGTTGCAGTTCATTATAACCTACTGCCACATCATCCAATCCAGACATGTTTTTAGTACAAAACATCTTAATAGCTATTTGTCCTTACATCCATTGCACTGCCCTTGTCGCGGTTGTATATACACAATCTCTATACATTTTTTTCCCCATCAATCATCATCAAATATTCCCGCAGAAAAAAGGATTAGACTCTTACGATATAGAAACGGAGTACTCTGGACTGAGATATAAAACATTAGCTCGCACCGGAGGATTGGCAGTCTGGAAACAAAAGTTAAGTTTCATTACAGTAAAAATCGAAAACCAAAAAAATCAGAAAGCAAAACTTGATTTCACTTACATTTTACCTTAAGGATAGGTTTTACAAATCCACTATTTAGACTGAAGAGATCTGAAAGTGATAATGACTGAGAAGTTTCCCCATGATTAAGAAACCTCACCCCTTGTTCATCCAAATCCCTTGCCATTTTGCTATAAAGTCTAGACCTTTGCTCCGTATTAGATATTGAAACATCTGTTCCAATTCATAGCAAGTCATTTAATCATCACACGCTCCAATGTTTAACAACTAATCATTCTTGTTAAAGCTTCACAATGTACAATGACAAAATAACAAAACTTTACTCCAATTCCCAGACCCGTAATGTGGGATCTTTGTATACTAGGCCGTCCATATATATATTGTCAACAATTAAAAAAACAGAGGATCCTGATAAATCTCACTTTCCAGATGATATCTTACAAGTATGTGCAACCATCTCATCTAAAAGCTTAAGCTATTAGAGAATATATGCATTATATTATTTATTATCTTCAACATGTCCCCTCACTTTTGGCATATTTTTCTTAGACAAACAAGTAAAATTTTATCTCTTATTGGGTAAAGCCATAGTAATAAGACTTGAACCAATGATATTTGGTTGTTCTGGTACCATGTTAAGTTATGTGCTATTATCTCATTTAAAGCTTAAGTTTGTAGGAAGAGGTGCATTATATTATTTACTATCTTCAACAATAGATCCCATTTAAGTCAAAATTAAACTCACTCAAACATGAGTTCACTAATGAAGATCATTAAATGGCTTTCAAGCACAATAAATTCTACAGGAAAAAACAATTTCTTTCTCCTTCACAACTGTACTCTCTCAGATTTTATAATTCAATCAAACAGTTAATTAGTAGTTAAGCAGAATTACTTGCTTTCCAACCATTCCCCTTCCAAACAAAGTATAAGACAAAATTGGTAATTAGAAAAAAGTAATTATCAGACTGCCATAATCACATATCACCAGTTCATTTAAAATAATGACAGTTTCCATTCATGGAATGATATCCTACTAAATTTGTATTGGGTAGCGGTGAGACTTGAATCTAGAATCTTTGTTTGCTCTAATACCTTGCTAAGTCATGTGCTACAAAATCGCGTACTTAAGTTCTTTATGTTATTTATTACCTTCAAATCCTATAAATAAGTCAAAATTAAACTCACTCAAACTCGAGTTACTACTCAAGACTATTAAATAGCTTTTAAGCACAATAAATTCTTACAGAAACAAGCCATGTCTTTTTCCTTCAGAATTACATAAAATGCTGTCCATATTCTAATTCAACCAGAAAAATTAAAAAGCTTTAAATTACAAAAAATTCATGCCCATCTCTCATAATTTTTCCCACATAGTCTCAAATTACCATAATCACAAGTCAACACCTATCCCAAATTCACTTTTAAAAAAATATAAAAAAATAAAAAAAGATATGGATAATCATCAATTCTAATTTCTCTTTACGGATTGGAAAATCTACACATAAATTTTCCCAATTATTTCAAAACAAAAAGGGGGAAGGAAATTGCAGTACCTGAAGAGAGCGAGGGAGGAGTGAGAGGTGAAGAATTTTGAAGGGCCATTTGGAAAATTAAACAAAAAAGAACCGCAGATAAAACCCAGATCAAAGCTGCTACCTTTTTATTATTTCCACAATATTTATTATTATTATTCACCATTGGCTTCTTCTTCTTCTTCTTCTTCTTCTTCTCGTATTATTTCAGAATCAAAACTTTGGCTTCATTAAGCTGCTTGTAATAACTACTGTATATTCATGCACAGAAAGTATATATTCAATATACGTTGTGATATACCCAGTGCATATTGTTCAACTCTTCCCAATCATTAAATATTTTCTGGTCTTCGCCTTTTACTCTAGTCATTGCATTTTAGTGATAGTAGCAAAAAACCCAAGGACTAGACAACACAAAAGTTTTTTCAGAGAAAACTGGTAAATCTACAACGAGGAAACAGTTTTATCCGCCGTAAAAGGTTTTAGGCCTTGAATTAACAAAATTCCATCTCAAAATCGGTGTCAGAATCAGACTTATTCCAATGCAGTGCCAAACCATCAATTGCGTCGTACACATCTTTGGTCCTCGGGTGCGATCTGTCTCCGACTAAAAACTTATGCACCGTATTCTCCAATTCCACCCAACTATATGCACTAATCTTCTTTAAGTTGTTATTCCTCATCAAGGATCGAACTCTGGAAGCCTCTTGCCATCTACCTAGACTCGAATATATATTCGAAAGAAGTACATAATTACCTGAATTCTCAGGCTCAAGCTCTAGCAACTTATTGACTGCAATCTCTGCTAGCTCTACATTCGAGTAAATCCTACTTGCACTCAATAAAGTTCCCCAAATCACATTATTCGGAACTATTTCCATCTGGCACACAAACTCATAGGCTTCTTTTAGTCTCCCTGACCGACAAAGAAGGTCGACTATACAGGCATAATGCTCTATCTTTGGGCTAATCCCACGTTCGAATCTCATTTTCTTGAAGAAATCAAAACCTAGATCAACATGGCCTGCATGCGTGCAAGCAGTTAGTAACCCAATAAATGTTATCTCATCTGGGTTAATCCCAAGTTTTTTCATCTTCTCGTAAAAAGCAATTGACTCCTCTGCAAAACCATTTACCGCTAGTCCCATAATCATCGAGTTCCAACTAACGACGTCCTTTTGAGGCATTTTTTCAAACACTCGAAAAGCTTTTTCTATGTTACCACATTTTGAATACATAGCCAGCAAAGCCGAGGCCAAATGAAGATTCGAGTCAACACCATGGCTTTCGACATAGCTACCGATCCTCTCCCCAACTTCTACAGAGCCTAATTGAGCACAAGCTGATAGAATGCTTACTAACGTGATATCATTAGGCTCGATATTTTCCCTTTTCATGCTTTCGAAAAGTTCTAATGCCTCCGTCGACCTCCCATTTTGCGCATAGCCGGCAATCATAGCACTCCATGCTACCACATCTCTCTCTCCCATCATGTCAAACTCTCGACGCGCCTCATCCACGGCCCCACATTTGACATACATTTCCAATACCGCAGTAGAAACTATCATATTCTTACATAACTTATAATCATCAATTAACTTTTTCGCCCTTAAACCAAACTCCAAATCCCCAAGTTTAGCGCATATAGATAGAACTGTCACTACCGTGAACTCATTAGGACAAACCTTCTCCTCCTGCATCTTTTCAAATATCCGAAACCCCTCAAGAAAATCCCTGTTCTTAGCATAACAAGAGAGCATAGCATTCCACGAAGCAAGAGTCCTCTCCCCCATCTCATCGAAAAGCTTCCTCGCCATTAAAACATCACCAGCCTTGGAAAACCCGGAAACTAAACAGTTACAAGAAATAGGATCCCTAACCAAAATCCCATCAAATACAACCTTCGCTGCGTTCAAATTCCCTATCTTAGAATAAAAATCGACCAAAGCAGTTTGGACAAAAACACTAGAATCCAAACCATACTTAACAGCCAAAGAGTGAACTTGTATACCTATATCTCTAGCTAAAAGAGAAGAACACGACTTGAGAACTGGCGGGACCGTGTAAAAATCCATCCGGGTACTATTTTTATGCATTGAGATGAAATGGGTTACGGCTTGTTTGTTCAGGGAGAGCTTGGAGTAGGCGGAAATGAGCGAGTTGTGAAGGGTTTGGTCTGGTTGAGGAATTTCGTCGAACAGTTTGAGAGCATAGTCTATGAAGGACTTGTTTAGGAGTTTCTTAATGAGGAGTGGAGTGAGTGAAAGGTGCTGTGTGATGATCTGTGTGTGGATTTGTTTAAGGTGGTTTGTTGTTATATGAGGGGTGTTTAACAAGGTTATGACATGGGTTTCCATGATAAAATACAAGGATTTTGCTTAATCACTCATGTACTTAACTGTATGTAACAAAATGATGAAGTGACATTATTCCTTTTGTAGGAGAAATTGGCATTCAACAATATATGCCAATTTGCTTAAATTGGGTCTTATTTTTGCAAATAGAGAAGACTTTCACTCAAACCCTTTTTAACAGTCATTTTCAAAATTTTTGTCCTTTCAACAATAATATTTAGCTGCTCAGCTTATACGTTGAGTTTATTTATTATTTTGGTCTAAAAAGTTGAAGGTTCAATTTTTTCATAGTCAGAAATAAAAGAATTTATTTTATTAAAAATTACCATAAAAAACACGCTATATCAATCTAGTTGAATTGGCCAAGAATAAAGAAAGATTAATTTCCTTCCATAGAAAATCTCTTGGGGAAGAAGGCTTTTTTCAAAAGGGAAAAAAAATGTTAAATGCGGTATTTCAAATGTTTTGGTATCAATTTGTCATCAACTTTTTCTATCTACTAATTCTAATTAGGGTTCAGTTGTCATTTAAAAAAAAAAAAAATTGTGCGTTTAGCTTATGCTCAACTTCTTGTTTTTTAGATCCGAAAAAGTTGGGACTTTTAACCTTATGCATTTAACTTTTATATGACTAATGGTAAGCATACCAAAAAAATTGTAGAAAGAACTTATACAAAATTGTACTATGTGGTACAAAATTAGACATGTCACTGCATACTCTCTATTTTCCTAAAGATGAGGCGACATTGCAAATTCTGGGCCACGTAATCCTATTTTGTATAATTTTTTGTAGAAAATTTTTGCATGCATATCATTACTCCTTATATAATCCGAAAAAAGCTGCATTTTCTTAGTTTGATAAACCTAGCCTAAAAGTTACAAACAACAAAATCATGTTGATGAGTGTATTTCACTTTGAAGATTGGGAGTGCTCCTAAAAATTTGCACTCGGTGTTATTCTTTTCAGGTTTGTGAAAAACAAGTAAAATCAAAACGGAACTGCATTCTCATGTTTCGCAAGCTAGAACCCACTAAAAGATCAAGGATTGGTGTATATTCTTGGTAATAAAATGAAGAAACTTGTTCGCTCTAAGCCCATTGCGAGGGAATCCTTGGATTCATTGATGATCCTAAACTCTTCAAAACTAATTGTTTTCCATTCTCGATAGATGACGCAGTCACCAAAAAAACATTTTGAATTTTCACCTATGTTAATCTTTTCCAATACTGGAGCGACAGATTTTCAAACTATAATTCAGAAATAAGCTACCTGGGCGCTATAGCATAGAACTGACAAACCCTCTATAGATCCGAGCTTGTCACGAAACTCGTTATGCAAAACCAACAAAAAGAAATGCCAGGCAAAAACCAGATGCATGCACTTGACAACGTTTTCAATCGTAGGGACACAATCACTTTCTTTCAAACCCATCTCCGATGACGCCTTAGGACAAGGGCTCGTCCAAAACCTGACCCAGACACTTGTGGTTTATTCTGGTCCTTGTAATATCGTGTTTCCTCCATACAAATGACGTTCTCATTTAAATCTCCGATTCATAAGAAAAGAAAAAAGTTGATTTAAACAAATATGTAAAAGTGACAATGACAAAGTAGAGGATAAACTAAATTTTGTAGCCATTTTATTTATAATGAGTTACGTTGCAATCAATTTCCTGAAGAGTTATGTCGCTAGTGAAGGTAAAGAACAAAATTTGTTTCCCGCCAAAATTTCTAGTCTCGTATGCAACCGTAAGAATCTGACAAGTGTGACAAATTTTCTGAGAAGTTTGGTTCCTCCATCATCTAATTTTTTTTATGAAAAGGGATTGAAATTGAAGACATCCCAGGTTTGTTTTTCGTTCTTAAGATAGCGTAAAAGTACTTTTAAGATAAATTCTTAGTATTTTGTTTGTGGCTTTATCAAGTGAAGAGCTTTGAGTCACAATTTGACAAAAAGCACGTCTCACTCAACCATGCTCGAGTAGCGAACTTACAGGGTGATCATCATGCTCCATTGAAATTACAAAAGGCGAGAGATGGGCATTAAAATTTTTCTTCTCGGTAATATTGTGATCAATCATCATTAGCATATAATTAAAGCGTGCGCTCAAGTCATTTTGTATGGATGATACAACTGAGTATTTGCTCTTTGGAAGATTTTGTTCATCATTGACATGTAAAGTTCCTTTCTCTCTTTTTTTGTGCGTTCTGATATTATAGCCTGTTTGTCATACATTTATATTGAAAACCAACTTTTTGGCGATTAAAAACCGAATCATGTACGGATAATTATTTCATTTCTAGATTGTGTAATATTGCTGAAGCTTATCCCATTCCAGGTAACAAATTGTTTTTCTTGCCATGATTGGGGATATCATTTCAATATGAAAATCTCTCGCTGTATGAAAGCCTATCGTCGAAGACCACGGTACTATTTTTTTCCCCAATGTACTACTATGTCGTATTCAAGGTTGGAGTAACTGCTGATGCCGCCTTCTTTCGCTCGTTTTCTTCCTTATGCTTGCTCGTAAAGATAAACGATCAGGAGAGACTGAAACATCTGTCACACAACATTTTCATGTACAAGGAAATAAATTTCACGATCAGCCAACTGCAACAGGAGACTGTCAGCTAGCTTTACTACAATATAATACAAATTTCATATAGATGTTAATCTTTCCCAGATTTTTGGCTGAGTACAAAGAAACCACATGTTTCTGATATGTTATTTTTTCCTACACATAAATGTTATAAGTTGAGGTGCTGGGTTTGAAGTCCAGAGTAATCCGGGCTACCGAGCTCTCTATTTCTTTACAAATGTATGGTTTATGTATATCTATACATGTCTTAGCATGGACTGCCTTTTTTGCACTTAAGAGCACCGGCGAAGCGAGTGAGCTGGCCGACATATGAACCCGATTTCGGGGAGATGAAATCATTTTGGTTGTAGGTCTGAGCGGGGTTCCCTGATTGAACAAAGAACGCTCCGTTCATCATGAGATCTCCTTCCGATCTCCACAACCAGCTTTTCCACACGCTCTCAGGTGCGTAGTCCCTCTTAGTCACCTGCACAATTTCAACAAAACAACTTATTTAAGCACATAAAAATCAATACATGAGAATATGATAAGGTATGAATCTCATTTGACTAAACGAGGTGCGGCTCTTGCTGAGCTTATTTGCTGTTTTGGTCAAAATAAGTCGAAAGTTGTAAGTTGAATGCATCTAGTTTGTTTTTTCTTAAATAGAAATAAGTTGGCTTATTTGCTTAAAAAATGCAACCAAACAAACCCAAAGTTGCAACGAAATAAGCCCATAGTAGTTGAAGATTTTGTACCTCTTTAGCATCTCTATTAGGGGGAGCAATGAAGCGATTGCCCTGGCTAATGATGGTGGGGTGTTGGCTACCCCCAATGGCGTACATTTGCCAATGCGTGTAGTCGTTGTTCACCACGTGCAGAAACCCCCATCGCACCCTTGGCATCCTTTGCACTAATCCTTTACCATAGTGGTTGAAAGCCACCGTTATCTGCATCTTTGAGTCCCCTGAGAAGCTATCACTAGCTCCAAATAAGCTAACCTAACATTTGAGAACATTATGGACTTAAAGGCTTCGACACGAGAATTTATGCACATAATGATGTGATAGTGATACGGTTGTTAGTATTTTACCTCGTTGTGGTTGGTAAAGTGGCAATTTGAGATGGTAATAGCTGTGGATCCCTCGACAGCATCAATCAACCCATCATAACAATTCCACATGGACAAATGGTCTACCCATATATTTGAGGACCCGAAAATAGAAACCGCGTCACCATCACTTCTTGATCGAAACCCGAAGTGATCCACCGAGTCCCTTATTAGACCTCCATTACCGGGCTTGATATCGTGTATGTGAAGACCATGAATGATGATGTTCTTCACAAACTGTATCATGAGGCCCGCACCCCCTGCAATGTGGACGTTTGCGCCACGACCATCGACAGTTTTGTCGCTTGTCATGATAAGCTCTTCGCTCAACCTACCATGTAGGTTATTGAATATCCATTATTGTTGGCCTTCACATTTTAAAATCTTGAAATTTTGGGATAAAATGACAACATGAACAAGGTAACGAATAGTTGTAAATTGCAAGGTTAAAAAAGATTTCTCTACCAAAAGTTAATCAACCTTAAAATCAATCAAGATAGAAACAATTTGAAATTAAAATTTCGAACAATTCACCTAATTGTCATGGGCTTTGCAAATATGATCCAGAGCGGCCCAGGTTGGATGACCGCGTGGCGCAAAGTGCCAGGTTTAGGGTTCACTAAGTCACTATCCGATGGATCAGTCACAACATAAATCTTGCCTCCCTTGCCACCAGTGGCTTTGCTTCCGAACCCTAGCCCGCAGTCGGCTAACCTAAACCTGTTCTCCGCCCAGTTGTTATGGCACCGCCAACACCGGTCGATGGGGTTTGTGGCCATGCATTTGCCCGTGTACTTCCCCAGTCCCCTTCTTGTGCTGTTTCCTACGGCTCTTAATACACCACAAAAAGAACAAACGAGCTTTAGAATATTGGTGTCGCAAAAATGAGTGTTTTCGATAAGGTTCGTGATCATTTTGCATCTAAATTTTATTTCACAGGTTTTACTTTCCGTATTTTTCCCCATTTCTCTATTGAGGGTAATATTGCGAGACAGATTTTTTATGGCACTACCTAGCACCAGAACCATGCTTTTACGAATGTTGTAGGACGATTTGTTTGTTTGTAGCATTTAAGCAAATAAATTAGTTTATTTGTGA
>MKEJ01045219.1:0-10093 GCA_001753735.1 Embelia ribes | reverse complement strand
GAAACGAAAGGGATCTCATTACTATGTAAATAATGGGAAAGTTGTCCAATTCCTTGACAGTAGTCAAATTATGTTTCCTCCAAATTATGATGATCACCAAAGTACTTGAAATAAGAGCACAAAGGTCAAGCAGCATATGTTCAAACTGCACCAAGGTGTAATAACCAGGGATTCTCGTGAATAGGTACAAAGCTGTGAGCACTAGAGCTCGTAGAGAAATACCTGAAAAGAGCAGAAAAACAAAGCTCTGTGAAATCCTAATCTGCTCGCTAGCATAAACATTCATGCAGCCATGCAGGGTGCAGAAAAATGCTAGGACTTTAAAGGCAAAACTTGGCCAAAATAATTCTCTACACTGTCATATGCAATCAATCCCATCATTGTTCTCAGCTTACCCTTTGGGTCCCACATATACCGGTCTGTTAATCTTCAGTTTCCATTACCTTTTTCACCGGTTTCCGCATGCAAAACAATGAATGTATTACAACTTCATAGGTTTGTGTTATCACAATATTCACTCAGAACAAAACAAGAAAATCAAAACCAGCAAAAACAAGCCATTACAAGTTTCTAAAATTGGAATTTTCGAAGGCAGTCTCTAAAAACTGTCTGGGACCAATCCACGAAGTGTTAACTGATGTTTTTCTGTTTCGAAAATCAGATAACCGTATTCAGAAATAGTGTCAAAAAGGGGATGAATTTTCAACCTAAGGGAATTTGATCCTTCAAATCAAACACTTATTTCGTTTTTTATTTCAATTTTTTCTAATAAATCAGGTGAAATAAAAATCAAGAACCACATCTAACAAAAGAAAAAATTACAATTTGCACAAGAGTTAACAAAGCAGGATATGTGTCCATGTTAGAAAATTGCAAAGTATCAGTAAAGGAAATCAAAATCACAAAAAGCTAAGAAGTACCATACAACCAGTTGTTAACAATCTGAATTCAAAGAACAATGATTACCAGGAAAAGTCTTAGATCTGAGAAGCTTGTATATGAGAATCACAATTCCAAAGCCTTCAACTGCTTCTCCCAAAAACCAAATGAGCCGAATATTCTCAACCAGAAGATTCACAGCTATCAGAGCAACAAGAAGACACAGAACAGTAACTGAAATCTTAACTTTCCTTGGCTGTTTCTCAATCCATCTGAACACAACATCCAATTTCAAGATCCTTCTTGTTCCCATGGATTATATAGATCAGAAGCACTTTCTTGTTCTCCTGATATCAATTAACAAAATAAAAATATCAGTGTAATCTTGAAACTATGAAAGGAGTGCATGCACAGGTTCAGTACACATGTGGAATGATCATGTCAAAGGAATAATAAGTAGAGCATAAACTTGTAGACATACTTTTGTTTTCAGTTGCAAAAGTGGAGAGGCCAAACCAGGAAAATGAGAAACTGATAGTTATAAGAACAAATGCAAAAGAATCTTAAGCTTTCAATGGTCTTAGCTTCTTTATTTTCAAAATATTAAATCTGGCATTCGTTTAGGATTGAGCTTTAAAGACAGTAATTCAGCCAATAATGATAAACTTAAAAATGACCATGATCTAATTCTATAGAGCATATATACTCCCTGCCTTCCGTCCCTATAAAATAGTTGATTTGCTTGTTCATACTAATTAAGAAAGCATTGTTAATGTTGTTAAACCATTAAATTTCATCAATTCTTTTACTAATATAGCCATTGTTTAAATTATTTGAGAATATGGAAAATTGTATTTCTCAACGAAAATGCACATCAAATCCCTTTTGTAATAAGGAAAGTGGACTACAATTTGGTATTAGCAAAAATACGAAGTCATCCTATAAAATATGGACCAAGTGAAAAGTATCATCACTAAACCCAAAATGCATTCAGAAACCATCCCAAGCCATTTGTGTTGTCATTTAGTTGTTTTACCAAAATTAAAAATAAAGGTTGAAATAATAAAATCTACAGAATGATATGTCACTCCTCATTGAAAAATGGATTTCTGGCATTTAATTATATTTCCTTCCAATGAAAAATGGCACTTTAATAAACCCATTAATGTCTCCAAATTTATTATGGTCAAAGCCTAAACGTTTCCAATACCATTAACTTTAGTGGACATTAACGACATTTATGCTAGATTATAAAAATAAGGAAATGTTTAATTATAAAAAATTAAACAAAAATAAGGATTGTTGGTCAATGGTGTAAATAGAATTTTATGAATCTTTCTCCCCTTGTAGAAAACATATCCAAGCGAAGGAAGGACCTCAATGGAAATGGCATTCAATAAATTTGCAGTCCATATATTCTATAGAAACAGAAAAATGTCAAAACGAAAAAGAGGAAGTACTATGTCAATGCAACCGAATTTCCAAATAGGATGATGTGGTGATTATTTGTATACTCTTTTAGAATCAAAGACATGCATTGTACTCACTCTCCAGTGCTAATATCCCAGTACAACACAATAAGAATACGGTTACATAAGACAGTTTTTTCTACCAAAAAGAGACATAGGTAAGGGGTCCAAATTTAAAATAGAAACCTGCATGTTAAACCAAAAGTCACTTTGTATTTCTTCTCATTGAGATGCTACCTTCATTAGACGCGACACATATACAACCTAACTTAGGCAGAATACATACATCACATTGTTGTACTTGTGCTTGCAGAAGACTAACAAAATCATCTACGCCTCCTTTTCTGACAACAATACAAAATCTTGGCTTAAAACTTGTACCTTTTGCACCATGCAAAATATTTTAAGGAAGAACTAGAAATACGAGTAATGCCACTTTCTTTCGTCTAGAAGTATTTCCATGCTGCCATCTAATAACGATATTGTTATTCGTCCAACTAAGGACGGGAACACTGATATTATCACCTTATAATTCATAGATAAGGAACATTAAGACAGATAACTTGAGCAGAACTATGAGCTAGGGTCCACTATAACTTTCTTTAGGTACAAAATTAATTGGGTCGTACGAGCGAAAAGGAAAAAGACAGGCATCCTTCCAAGAGTGTGCCTTTATGAGGTACAACTTTATAAACCTATCATGTGTAACTTTCTTCAAAGCAATGTTTGAAACACTCGTGTTCATCACCGAGTAATGCTACGGTACTAGCGAGCATAAATTAGTATGAAAGGAGTCAACTTCTCATGATGGGTTTTTGAAAATGGAAACCTAGATATTATGAAATTTAAGTATTTTGAACACTTGAGAGCACAATTAAGTTTAAGGCCTACAAAAGCAAACTCAGAGGCTGAGTTATGCCCAAAAGGCTAGTATTCTATATGAAGATAAATTTGCAGTAAAAAACCACATCCATCATCTTCTAGCTTATTTAATTAGCTTTGCTCGTGCACCAAAAGAAATGATAACCCTAAGAAGTGAGATGTTCATGAAAGGAGATACCACCGAGAAGGAAAAAAACTGGGACCAAAGGAGGAAAGACAAATATTTCTGCAAGCTAAAAGTACGTTCAATCAAAGCTTTGGTTCAAACTTTGAAATATTTAAGACTTTTCTACCAGCAAATATTTATAGCTCCAGTCCTTTATCTACCTTAATATTCGGACGCATTGTAATATGAAAAAACTTTATCGCAGACCCAGCATGTCTGAGTGTATTGCTATTAATTCATTGGATAACAAAGTAACAGGCCCTTATGTTTCTCTTTTTAGGATAGAAACCCTATCAATTGACTGAGGGCACAAACTCCACATAAGGTGAACTTAATAAATCCGACCATCTACACAACATAGATGGGCTAAACCAGGAATGCTCAGAAGAAACTGAAAAGACACTTCATTTTTTAGTAGAGAAATTGCAGAACTATCTTTATCAAACGTTATTGTCATAACATTCTCACTAATACAGATTCTCACCAAGTGGGAGAAAAATGAAGTTAATGACCAACATTATATTGAACAACAGGTCGCTTGTTCCTCAAACGCAATTTCTTCATCAACCCAACTCACATAATCTGACAAAATTAAATCGGAAGGGTCCCAATATCCTTCCTCCTCTACAAACTTGCCTAATATTTGTAATTCTCTCCGTATCTCTTTAATCTGTGGATGCAACTGGTCTCCTACGACAAACACATGAACCTGATTCTTCAGCTCAATCCAGCTACAACCAGGCTCCTTGTTAACCCCCCGAAGGCTCATCATCCTTCTAACCCGTTCCACATCTTCCCTCCTGTCTAATGCAGTATATATACTAGACAACAACACGTAAGCGGAAGATTCTTGAGACCCCAACTCCATTAATTTTTCACCGGCATAAGCTCCTAATTCGTAAGCCCGATAATTTCGACAAGCACTTAATAAGATACGCCACAGGCACAAGCCATGATCAACACTTACTGATTTGATAAAGTCCTTTGCTTCCGCAAGCCTCCCAGCACGGCTCAATACATCAACCATACAGGCGTAATGCTCTAGCTTCGGAAGTAGGCCAAACTCATCGGACATCATCTTGAGATAAGTCCAACTTCTCTCAACCAACCCCATGTGACTACAAGCAGATAGAACATTCACAAAGGTCACGTGATCGGGTTTTGTGCCTTCTAACCTCATGTCCTCGAAAAGTTTGAGAGCTTCATTGCCATAACCATTTTGTGAAAGCCCAGATATCATTGAGTTCCACGAAACCACATCCCTCACAGGTGTTCTACTAAAAATTATGTCCCCATCATCAAGACATCCGCATTTAGCATACATTGTCGTTAAAGCACTTCCAACCGGAACTTCGAAGCTTAACCCGTACTTAATTATGCGGGCATGGACTTGCTTACCTTGTTCTAAAGCCGCAAGGCTTGAACACGCTTTTATGACACTAGTCATTGTCAGCTCATTGGGCAAGATACCCTCAGTTTGCATCTTACAGTACAAACTCAAGGCAACTTCATTCTCTCCGTTTTGCACATACCCACCAATCATAGACGTCCACAAAACAATATCGGGTGCTTGAAGATAATCGAAACCCCTCCGAGCATCTAGTATGCAACTGGATTTCGCATACATGTCAACTAGAGCTGTCATAATATAAATTTGAGATTCAAACCCCAATTTAACTAAATAACCGTGCACTTGTTTTCCTTGGCCAGCAGCGCCCAGGTCGCTACAGGCATTGAGGACCCCAACAAGAGTATACTCACTCGGCGCCATTCTAGAAAAGTGCATCTTCGAGAAAAGCTTCAACGCCTTCTCCGAATCCCCGGATTGGGCAAAACCCGTAATCATCGCAGACCAAGTGATTGCGTTCTTATCACTCAGCAGCTCAAACGTCCGAAGCGCATCCTCCAAGGTCCCACATTTCGCGTACATCGTGACAACAGCATTGCCAACCGAAACAATACACAACAACCCATTCTTAACCGCGAGACAATGAACTTGCCTCCCACTCACAACAAGCTCCGGCAACGTCAACGCACTCAAAACGCTCGTTAGAACAAACTCGTTCATGCCCACCTCACCCGAACGAACCATCAACCTAAACAACCCAAAGGCCTCCGGAGCAAGCCTCTGGATCGCATACCCGGATATCATCCCGGCCCAAGACATCGAATTCCTCTCAGGCATTTTATCAAACACCTTCCCTACATGGGTATTTAGTTACCCTTATTTTTAGGGGTTAAATTCGTGGGCACTCTCACATTAGTGTATCTAAAACTATTCAATACCTGAAATGTAGGGAGCTGGCTATAGTGCTCCCTTGAACTAGGATACTACTGTTCATCCCCGGTTCTATTACAAATTTAGGGCATCTGGTGTGCATATTCTCTTTATTTCAGTCTCGATTATAAATTTTGATGTATAGGGATTAAAATTTTGGGTTGAAAATGAGGAAGTCGTGGGGAACTTCCCCCAGTCACCACTCACCCTATATGTGCCCCTATCCTATGTTTTATGGTTGTACATCATTAGATTTAAAACTATCTAATCCCCTAAAAGTCAGGGGTTTGCTGCATTAATCTCCTTGAAAGAGAAACCAGTGTTTGTCCTCAATATTATTTTTAAGTTCAAGGGTCTGGTGTTGGCATTCCATATCTTTGAGTCTCTATTTTAGAGCTTGAGCTATAGGGATCAAAATTTTAGTAGATAAGAATTGTCATATCGGCGGAAATGCCCTTACCAATTGATAGTATTAACTGTTTGACTGTTGTCTTGCTCTTGTTTCTCAGGTTCTTCCTTGGATTTAATCTTACAAGAAGTAGGTATTAATCAAAGAGAAACAGAAATGCTAATGGAGAAGAACCCTGTTCTGAAAAACAGATCTTTCAATTTCATACGCATCCGTATTCAATCTTTTCTGCACCTCGGGATCACTGGTTTTGCACTTGGTAGAGTCATATTGAAGCACCCTGATCTTTTAACGAACAAAGAAGTTGATTCATTAATAAGTTTTATCCGTGATGATTTAGACAATGAGATTGAAGCGGCCCAGATCGAGCGCCTATTGAATGCGACAGAGCCCAGGCTTTTCATTGGTTTTGAAGTGAAAGTTAGGGATCTCCTTCATCATGGAATACCCAAAGAAAGCCTTGTTCATGTTTTGAACAACGTCAATCTTACAAAAGCAATTTGTCTCAAATCAGCTGAGGAAATAGAGAGAACTATCACTTTCTTGAACCGTTTTGGTGGTATTGAATTAATTATTCGTCGCCCAGCTGTTCTCAATTACGATTTAGACACTCAGCTAATTCCGAGAATTGGGTATCTCAACGAGGTTAGTGGGAGAGACGATGAAGCCACATCAACTGTTTTACGAAAACTCCCTGCAATTTTAGCCTATAAGGATGAGCACTTGAGAGATCATGTAGAGTTCCTTAGATCCTTTGCTGGATTGACGGATGAACAAATATTTAGGATTGTTCTTATTTACCCGAATTTGTTTAGTGCTAGCAGGAAGAGGAAACTGCATCCTCGGATAGATTTTCTAAAACAATGTGGATTAGATTCTATTGATATCTTCAAATTCTTGATCAAAGCCCCTCTATTTTTGAGCCTCTCATTTGAGGGTAACCTTGCTTACAAGCTTGTGTTTTTGGTCAAAATTGGGTACGAGCATAGAACGAAGGATTTGGCAATGGCGATGGGGGCCGTGACTAGGACAAGCTTTAAGAACTTACAGGAGGTGATTGGGCTTTTTATGTATTATGGATTGTCGTGTGATGATATTTTAGCCATGAGTAAGAAGCATCCTCAGGTATTGCAATACAATCACGAATCTTTAGGGGAGAAAATGGAATATTTGCTTGAGGAGATGGGCCGAGAAGTTGGGGAGCTTTTGGCTTTCCCAGCCTTTTTAGGCTATAAACTCGATGGTCGGATTAAGCATCGGTATGAAGCAAGGAGGAAGATTTTGGGAGAAGGGATGTCTCTTAACAAGCTGTTGAGTGAATCGACTGAGAAATTTTTGATGAAAAAGGATAAGAAGAGGAAAAAGAATCCAGTCTTATGAATGACAATAATGGGATAAAATTGAAGGAATGAGCACTTACCATGTTGGATGCATCATTTTTTTCACAACCCCAATGCATCGTATGGCATTTTTCTGGACATAAATGAAGGTGGCTCGATAAAGACTTAACTCGAATTATCACTCTTTCCTTGAACCAGAGAACTAAACAACTTTCCATAAGAGAAGAAAGAGGTAATTTTGGTGGAACTTCACTTTGTCAAAGTCCTTAACAAGGAGTGCTAATATTATCCGCGTTCACAGCTCAGTTTTAGTACTTAAAGCTGAATTACAACATTTGGGAGCTATTGATGAAATGGGTTCTGTTTTCTGTGTTATTTTTCGCGACGTGAATGATGTTATAACGGAAAACTTATAGAAAATTTTCTGCCGTGATTGTTTGGGAAAGAAACGAGATGCACCAATATGGCAAATATCTTTTTACACCAAGCACAATTACGCTAGTTGATATGCCACTTTGTTAAGTTTTGTATGCACATAATAGCATTTCTCTATTTGTTGTACTTAATCCTTACATTTGTTTTACTAAATTTGTGCCACCTCTGCAACTTAACAATAGCAATATCTCTTAATAATATACAAATTAAAACACTTCTTACGACAAGTGACTTTATTTCTGATTTCTGTTTTATCTCTTTGGGTAGGCATCTAAATGAACCAAGTCGTTCATGGACAAGCTTGGGCTTGGCTCGGACTCGCTCATATGATAAATGAGTCGAGCCTGAACAACAAAATAAGTTTGTTAGATAAACGAGCCAAATTTGAACAATTCTGGCTCGGCTCGTTCAGTGTTCGGATTCACTTGATTCATGTAATTGTGTATATAAATTTCAATTAGAGGTGTTAGTTTAAGTTCATAAACAAATATAATTCATATTTAATCTTTAAAAAAAAATTGTTCTCTTACCGAAATATATCTTTTTTAATAATTTACCCCTTTATAATCATAATATTAAGTTGAAAAATTTATACAATATTATATTTATTTTATATATTTGTTGGTACGTTGTTAATAGTTATCAATTGTATGACATTTGTACGTATACTTAATAGATAAATAACGAGTAATATTTAAAGTTTCAGAAGAATCAAAATGTCCATGAACAAGCTTGGACTCGATTTGGGATATCCAAACAAAAAAATAAGACTTTAAGTAACGAACTGAGCCCGAACACACTCTAAACAAAAGAACTGAGTCTTTTGCAACCCTATTGTTGCTAGAAGGCAAGGATTTGAACCAATATGCGAATTGAAATGTGAAAACCAATATAATGAAAATGTTATCCAAAAAATACTAATGCGTCGCGGGTCTTTAATTTAGTCTGAGATAAAACCGATGCTTAACGGTTCATTGAGACAGAATGGCATTATCCTTATTTTGGGTCAAGCCTTAAACTTCTAAATACTTGGAAATGCCAAATGTTTCAGACAAAAATAAAGTTTCAGTTTCTACTTCTACTCATTTTGATAACCAAGTAATAAGCATAACAAAGTGCCAAAGCAGTGACAAACTCTGTAATCTTGAGATTGTAACAACTTAAGATAAAAACACAGGTAAACAGAAAATGGTACAGGTATGAAATAAGCAACAGAAGAAGAAGCAAAAGTAAGACAGTTGGGAAATATATATATATATATACATATATATATATATATATATATATATACTAGTTGGAAGTACGTTCTTTGCACGTAGCACATATTACATAAACATTACTTTACTATTCAACTCATAATGCATACGTGAGTATCAAATTGATCGAAGACGTCCTTTGTGAAAATTTAGCAATAAACCTCTCTTATTAGCATGATTACGAAAATTGGTTCAATCATCCATTAATAATTACTTTATCTTATAATACAGTGATATTTTAAATTCTAAGTTTGTACAAAAAATAAGGGAACTAAAACTTCTCTACAACATTCATTCTTTTTTTTCCTAAATGAGTACATATTTAATTCGATAAATTTGTTTCACATTTTTGTTAGCCTTGCATATACAAATAGTATGATTTTGCTTCCCTACTTTTTAATGCCATAGAAGATGAAGAGAATGATATTTATTTCCAAGAATTATTAGTGCTAAGGCACCACATAAAATGTTTAGAATTTTTAGTTCCAAGATAGATTTAATGTGTATTTACATGATAAATATATAAATAAATAAATTTAGTAAAACACGTATACATGAATTTAGCATTACTTTAGATACCACTGCATAATTAAAATCTTTGGGATAGTTAACTATGCGAGGTAAATTTTCTTGAAGGAAGAATAACATATTAACTCACAAACTTAACAAAATTTTAAAATTAAGATCTCAATCGTATTCTAACTTTTATTTATGTTGTTGAGATTCCATGCATATGTGAAAAGTAAATAATAAAGAAATTTTGGTGGTTTTAGATTTGCATATCTTGATTTACTTTTTTTTTTCTTTTCTTATGGTTACATGTTTCTATTATCCGGTATTAGTAAATAAATAAATAATGCTAACTAAAGAAAAAGATATATATATATATATATATATATAAAATGCCATGAACAGTTTTTTTTTAATGTGGTTTCACGAAGAGTTTATTTCAAGTAGATCATTGATCAATACATCTTTC
>MKEJ01045213.1:0-23743 GCA_001753735.1 Embelia ribes | reverse complement strand
GCAAAAACTTCGAACTTGAGAGATGGGAAAACCGTGTCTCAATACTAAGTGAATCCAATTGATAGAATTTTCAAAATAAATAATGAAATTTCTAGGATAATAGGAAAGATCTCAGCGAAAACTTATAGCAGCTTGACAATGCTAGTAGAAAACTTCAAAATATTTAGGAGAGATAAAACTAATACAATAAACAGCTCAAAAACAATTACCTCCTCACACGTTTAGCATCGGAAGGATTCGTGTTCTCAGTTGTCTCAGTTTCTCCTTCAGCTTCTTCATCATCAGACAGATCTCTTGATGATCCACTTGTCGTAGATCTCAGCTGAACCGCACTGTTCTTCTGTGCATCTGGCAGATGAACTCCAAGGGGTGTAGAATCATCATCATCTTGTTCTTTTGTTTGATCATATCCGGATCCTACAAAACATAATGGACAAATTCATAAAACCAAACCCAAATAATCGACACTGCTTGCAAAACTGCTATCAAATCTGACTATAAGATGTATCTTGATATTAAGATGACACAGAAAATGACCACGCCCAGTAAACTCAGCGAGTGTCACTTATTTGAATAATTTTTTACAACATAAAAGCATTTGAGTTTTACAAGTAAATGGAAATCTTACCTTTACTAGGGGCTCGAGGTCCCAATTGCGATGCACTAGATGCCTGTGATCCCTTGTCAGCTACAGCCGCAGATTCTTGCGATTTGGCATATGAGCCCTATTGGTAATTTTTTGAAAAAGAAAAAGAAATTTTCAACTACAGTCTTGATGATTAGCCAAGAAAAGAGGAGCTTTTGCGTCTTTTATGATTTTAGCTTACTACCAAGACAATGTAATCCAATAGAATTCCCAAGTTCACTATCACATGCATATAGGGACTATGGCCTAGTTTGGGAATGTTGGTGCTTATTAAAATTCGGCTTTCAAATTTGCTTTTAAAAGTTAATTTTAATAGCGAGTACAATCATAGTGTTCAGTAAAATATATTTAAAAATTGCTTTGATAAGTAATATATTGTTTGATAAATTGATACTTTTTATTGTGAAAAAACAAAAGTATGTATGTATTGAGAATATAATAAATACTAATTGAGGTTATTTTAGTAATTAATAATAAAAAAAACATAAACATTGTTTAAAAGTAACGCTTAGGTTGCTTCCAAAAGTAACAATTGGATTGCTTCCAAAAGCACTCCTTAAAAAGCGGGGTTAGATTATAAAAGTTGGTGCTTTGATATTTTACCAAACACCATCCGCCACAATTTCCAAGAAAAAAAAACAGAAGAAACTTAAAAACATCAATCCAAAACTAGCCAAACGAAAGGGAGGGGTATTCATAATCCTTTTTGTAAAATAGCCTCCCCACTTTTCATTAATATCCATAAATTATAGTTCAACCAAAGATACAACAAACAAGGCCTTAATCACAAAATCTGGGGTCAACTATATAAAACCACAAGAAGATATCATGTTGAGTTTAACCAACTACAAAAATAAAAAGAACAACAAAGTTACACAAACGCAATTCAACTCCTCACCACGGCTATGCTTATTGACTACAATTGCTCTAACCATTTAATCCCCAAATAGTCAACCTATGCCTTGTCTATAGAAGGGAAGACAAAGCCGTAGGTTGATTCGCACAGAACCTGAATTGAAACCCTGCTTTGCATTTTTGGTTACTGCTTGTCCACACTAAAATTGGTGTCATTAATTTTCATCCTTACTGTCTTAACAAATTATCAACCAAGCACATTTTCAAAACCTAACATCCCGATAATCATGAAGTCGTCATTATTAAATACCTCCATAACCGACATATAATTGAAAATTTCTATCTCATGCAATTAAGCTTTTGCCAAATAGGGTTACAGGTACTGTAGTGTACTATTGTAATTTCGATTCCTGAAATCCAGAAGGTATGTTAATAACAAATATTCAACACTGTCCAATGTAAAGCTTGTCATCCCCTACCACATTTGCTTTCGGAAAAATTAATGATATGTTGAAATACATATACCATGTCACACCAACACAAATGACTAGGTACAGTTGGATGATTCGAACCAAACTAAAGTCCTTAAAATCTCTTTAACTAACATCAGAGGTTGGAGGTTGGATGAATGCTACTCTTCAAAAAATCTGTAACTGAATTTCACAATCAAAGTCGCTGCAATTAAAGGCATCCTGGGATCCATGCTCTATTTATTTTCACTTTTCTCTTTATGCACAAAAATCTTTTGTGCTTAGCTTACTCTAGCTTGTACAACTATGATCACCATCCTATACAGCGTATACGGCCTTGCAAGTCATTGGAAGATCCGGTAAGAGCTAGAGTTAAAATCAATGACTTTAATCAGTCAGGAGTACTCACGTGAAAAAAAATAAAAATTCAAACGTCGCTTAATTCTTATTCGACCTCAACTCGCTTTGTGAAAGCTTGGGGCATCTCATTTAGATGTCATTTTCCTTCCTATCGATCATGAAAAAGCACTATCTTGGTCTAAAACTCAAGCAACAACAGAACAATATATAAAATATTTGGATACTACACAAGCACACAGATGCTAATAATTACATTTCCATATGCGCAAATTCTTTTTCTCAAAATTGCATTTCCATACAAGCATATCCCTGAACCAGATCGCTAGAACATATATAGTCGTAAATTCAACGTCTGCAACAGAGTTTTGCTTGAAAGGAAAACAGATACCCCATAGAAAAATAATTTTGAATATAAAAGCTAGGTTGGTTAGGATAAAACTAGCGCACTGTCCTTTCTGATCTTTTCTGGATGAACCTTTTGTTCAGCTGTTGCAACTATTCTTCCCAGAATCTAGACTCTAAAAAGCTCATACTTGGTTAAAAGTTAAAGACTTTTTATTCAGAGTTATAGTTACAACAAAACTCTCGTCAATCGTTATAGTAATCGACAATTTTTACGTAAGAAATCAGAAAGATTTCTTTAACTTACTTAAATTGATACACCAGAAATTAGAAAGAATGGTGTGTTAGTTGGAGAGAACAAAGTAGTTAGAGTCAAAACAAATCCAAATTTCATCCATGGGAAGAACAATTACGAAAAGAAGAAAGCAAGAGCATTCCCAACAGTTTTCCAAAACATTTAGAAATTATACCAATAAATATTGCAGAACATTCTCTCCTTTCTGATTGTCAAATGATAAATAATTGCAACATTGAATTTCTGGGCTAAGAAGCCACTCCAACCTGTTTCTCTAATAAAATTATTTTTTTCTCTTTTTAATTATTTTTCTATCTCAATTAGTGCGGATTGTCTCCTCCACTGCATATGCATACATATATTGTACATATAATATTATATTAATACTTTTTACAAGTTCAAAGAGTATTCACACCAGTAATTCCAAAGTGGGCATTTCTCTCGTTTTTATTTCTCAAATGAGAAATCTTAGATGGGAAACATCCCTTTCTATTTCTTTCAGTTTTTAAATCCCAGGAAAAATGGTAAGTAAATTACTGAGTTGAGGAAATTATTAATAATTTCGCCATTAAAAGGTGAATTTATTTTGTACCAAAACTATAGAGCCTTAGTTAAGATTAGGCGAAAACATATTTTCAATTTTTATTATTGTATGTGTATAATTATTACAATGATTTTAAGAGATTGTATAGAAAGACTAGTGTGTAAGAGTATTCACAACAGCCTTTCTCTCCATTTCCAATCGGTATTTTAATTTCTCAAGTGAGAAATATGACCCAGAAATCTGTCAAAACCTGCATTTCACTTTCTAGAAAACTTTCTGAAATCGCTATAGTAACTTTCTCTCCGCCGAAAGTCATTATTCTTAATTTGTCTCATTAAAGAGTAATTTTTCCTCTACCAACACTCACCATCCACCTCTCTCTCATCTTTCTTTCTAGGTTCATCCCTTATTTTCAAGTATAGAAAGCTTATTGAGAAAGTCTAGATTTTGGCAATTTCTACAATATGGCTTTATATATTAGGGAAGCTGCTTTTTAGAAAGCCCAATTTGGACAGTTAAGCATTAACAATAGTCTTTATAAAGGTTCTTTTTCTCACTTTAATTTCTAAAATGAAATAAACCAACATATTGGAAAAATATTTTTTTTAAATTTCATTCTATACGATATTAATATTTTCGATGTATATAAATAACTTTTTAGAAAGTTTGGGTTGAGCCCTTTCCATTTTTTTAATACTTTATTATTAGATTTTTTAAGATTTAGAAATTAAAAGTGAGAATGCCCCAACATTTATAAAATCTTTGATTGCTGAAAGAGAAAAGGATTTGGAAATCAGAGGAGAAACACCGATGTGAACGATCCAAGACGTATTTTGATAACATCTCAGAAAAGGTTTTCTGCTTTTACAAGAAATAAAAAAGCGGATCCAAAATCAAAACACGGTAAATTCCCAGATTAATCCAAAACGACACCGCTGACCAGGCGAGAGAGAGAGAGAGAGAGAGAGAGATACCCGGGCGAGAGCTACGGCGGCGCAGGCGAGATTGAGGCGGCTCTTGAGAAACGCCTGGTACTCCGCCGAGTCCACGGGAACATTCGGCGGGGCCTTCGAGTCCAACGGCGCCGTTTGTGGCTGAATCGGAGGCAGCTGATGATGGTCCTTGATCTCGACGACGTCGTTTTCGGAGCGGGACTCTTGGAGGAACCTCTGGAAGGCCCACTCGGAGGAGCTTCTATTCATCAGGCTAGACGACGACGACGCCGTTTCGGTCACGTCAGCGTGGATGTTGGATGGCGACCAGAATTGGTTGGCCAAGTCGTCCACCGAAAATATCCTATCCATTTCTCCGCCGTGCAAATTTGCCAGCTTCCGACGCCACGGTAAGACCTCTCTCTCTCTCTCTATATATATGCATATGTATGTATTTGCGTATATATATACTGTCAGTTTATTATCCCTTGTTCGCTGTACTACGAAGTTGAAACCCTAGCTGACAATTCCCATTTCTCTAATTTAATTTCCATTTCAAGACTTCTATTTTTTTAGCAAAATTTTTCGTTTCTTATGAGCTGTTAAATATTAAGTCTTAAATTTTTTTTCGGCTTAAAGTATCTGTCTTGTGTTTGGATTTTTGTATAAACGTGTCGAAAATTCGTGTGTTTCCCTTTTTTTTTTTTTTTATAAATATGAAACCTCGAATCTGTATTTTCTTTTGGCTTATTTGTTTTTATGTCTTTTGGAAAAACAAACTAAGTTGTAGTCAATTAAAGGCTTATTTGTTGTTATATCTTTTAAATATGTGTGTTTTTTGGCTTTATTTGTTGTTAAGTTGTAGCCATAATTTTTTTTTTTTTGTCTAAACACAATCTACGTTTTATGTTGCATTTTCATGTGTAAATGCATGAATAATTCCTGAGTTTACGTTATTTCTCTTAGGATGTGGAACTTAATTTTTTTTTGTTTTTGGCTAAATCATGCTGATATCTCTTTGTGAAAAGCAGTTAGGTTGTATTTCCCATAGTGTTTGTCGCTTCTTATGAACTGTTAAAATTTTATTATTTGAAAGACATGAACTGTTCTCCCCCCCTCCCCCAAGATTCTGACATATGTTGAATTTTTCAATGTATGGATGAATATTGTGTTTCCATTCGCTTAGGATGAGAAACCAAAAAATGTGGGTTCTCAATTTTCTATTCTTTGCTAATTTATTCTTGTATTTTTTTGGGAAAAAAGGTTATTATTATTGATAGATTATGGTAAACTAACAAAGTTCTTTGTTTTATTTCATCTATTTCATTTTCATCTGATTGTTTGGTGTGGCTTACTTTGTCGCAATGTCTTATATACTCTCTTTTTTTCATCATGTAATATTATCATAGGATCTAAAAGTTAAACGAGCGTGGAAGAGATGGAGGATAATGAGAACAGAGAGGATCAGTTGGTAAATGATGGACAAGTTCCTGAAAACAGCCCCGTTGATTCGGAAATGGAACACCAACAAGAAGTAAGTTTGCCTGCTGCGATCCTGGATGACCAAAATCCCAGCGAAGTCAGGTCTAATGTGGCTGAAGATGAAAACCATTACCCTGTAGAAAATGGTGATGATGCTGAAGACGAAAATCCTTATGGTGTAGAAAATGGTGACGAGGACCAAAACCTTTGGAATGATGAACAACAACCCATGATGGAAGATCACCAGGTTGATGAGGAGGAACAAGTTGATGTACCAGATGAGCCTGACAAAGACGAAGATGATTCTGAAAGCATGGAGGTGATGGAAAACGGAATTGAAGCTGTTGATGCTGTTGCTGAGAATAAGCAAGATCCTGTTACACCCAGTTCCCCAACAAGGTGTTCAAATGCAATAACTGATGATGATAGGAAGGAAATATCAAACAACTGGCTAGAATCTGAGGTATTTTTGAATTTCATAAAAAAATATTATGAGGACTAGCTATTGCTACAGATGTTTTTTTGGGGGGTCTATCTCAGCAATGAGGTTCATCTAACGATAAACCTAATCCGAGTCATAAGAGCTGTGACACTATCAAATCCAATTTGTTAAAATAGTACCTGTCTCAACTGGTAGTATGGAACCCTGACAAAACAATGGCTATTAAACAGATTTTGCTTTTCTTGTTTCAGATTATGGAGGACGATGAGGATGGGTCACCAGAGGAGCAGGCAGCGTTCATGAAGGAACTGGAATGTTTCTACAAAGAGAGGGGAATTGAATTCAAGCCCCCTAAGTTTTATCAGCAGCCCCTAAACTGCCTCAAGTAATGCTTATGTATCTGAGGTGTGTATAATTTTGATGCCTAGTTTTAGACATGGGCTAACCTGTTCTTGTGCTTGTACTTGTACTTGATTTTAGGTTATGGAGAGCTGTCGTTAAGTTGGGTGGTTATGATCTGGTATGGGCTTGCCTTCTTTATTTGTGTTCTCTCTATGTCATGTCACTGCATTTAATTATGTTGCATTGCTCATGCGTCTGTGGTAGGCTGTCAGGAATTGAGAGTAGAATTATTTAACTTGATTACTGTCATTCTATAATTGAGCAACTTCTTGAAGATTATAACATCAACATAGAGGTTGTGGGTACGATTACCAAACATGTGGCGTATTACCTTTAACATTTGAATTGACTTACAAATTCATGCACAAATGCACCTCTGTTTGATTTTTGAAAAGACACAGCCTGACTATTGGCAGACTTCTTTGTTTGAAAGGTTTCTTACTATTACTCTGATCTTGGACATCCTACGGGAAATAAGGAACCACTGGGTATAGGTCAGTGCGATACAAAAGCCTTATAACAAGTTTGTTAACTACGTGTACACCATTACCATATTGCTCTGGAGCTTTTGTAGTTGGTGTAAATTGCTTGTGCTTGCCTCGTTGCTCGTGCTAAAATTATGCCTTTGTTAGTTAGGAAAGTCTACTTCGCTTTATTAGACGTATATGTCATGTTACTCGACATATTTTTAGTGTTTGAGTCAGGAGAGATATCATAGAGTTTCAGGGGATTGAACATCCACTGCATATACATGGAAGTTCCTTTTCTGCTCTTTTGTTGTTTTATTTATATACACACTTTGTTTTGTCCCTGATGAGTTGCACATGTTTGTTAGCATGTGCTTTTGGTAAAAGCCTTTGCTTTTTTTGCACCTGCTTGCTTCTTTTGGGCCATTTTCTGTTTTATGCTTTTTATCTTTAAAGAAAAACCCATGGGCATAAAATTTAGAGAAATTAATCACGATCTCCTCTGAAGGGCGGGCCTGGCGCAATGGTGGAGTCTCTCCATTGTGCGCTGGTGGTCGCGGATTCGAATCAGCCTCCCTTGCAGGGGAAGGCTGCTTAGATATTCCCTTCCCCAGACCCCACAGTATTGGAGCTTCGGCACTGGGTACGCCCTTTAATCACGATCTTCTCTATTGTTCATAATTTTTTATTGCTTTAAGATTTGTACATTTTTCTCTTGAAAAATGGTGTTTGTAATATCGTAACGTTTTTCTAAATTATGGATCGAAATGCCTCTAGAGTTTATGCCATGGTTGTAAGCAAGTAGCACGCTTTGATTGTTACTTCCTTTACAAGTTTCATTGAGATTGTTGATGTCAGTTAATGCACATAGTAACTATGTCCAGAGAAGGAACTGCTAGAGATATTTGTTTGTAATTGCAGTCATGTAAAAGCTTTATTGCAGGAAAGTTGTTTGCTATGTAGAATCTATGTAGTAGCATCTATTGCTGGTATTCTAGGAACTTGTACAGACTAACTTTATTTGGTCTAGTCTCGTGTTTTCAGAGCTGTAAATATGAGGAAAGATAATGACACTGAATAAAAGTTATGCAGCAGTCTTTCTTTTGTTTATTTTAAATGTGATTCAGGCAATTGTTAAACAAATATGGGCAGTTTTCTAGGAAATCTTCTATAATCTAGAGTAATAGTTGGTCAGTTTCTTCAAGATGCCTTGATAATGGAGTTAAGATGTGTGCTTTTGTCATATGGGGAAGATGGCCTCGATTTTCTCTAGCAGAGTCCATCTGTTAAATTTTGTGATCCTCCATTGAAACCTTTTCCAAGTACCTACTTCCACTAAGTTTAATACCCAAGCTTTTGTAAGGTCAGTATCTTTTTCCTGTCATTCATCTTATTGGTTTGAAGTTTGAATCCCACTACCCTGCCTTCCATTGTTGGCATGGTATTGCTCTTGAGGATAATAGTGGTCTTCCAACATCCTATCTTGTCTTTTCTTCTTAGTCCTTTGGAGCTCCTTTTGGTTGGTGGCTTAATCGATTCTCATGTTTCTACACCAGCGGATTTGAATTCATGTTATTGTTTTTCATGATTGAATAACTGAAAACTTGCTAAACAAAATCTTTTTAAAATTTCCTTTTTTTAGGAGCCATTTGTTATTAAAAAAGCTACAAATTTCCTGTTGACTGATAACCCACGGTCTTGCAAGGCATTGTTAGCGTAGTTACTCTAGGTTTTAAGTTCTCTGTGGCAGATAATGGCACATCTGCATCAACCAATCAATAATCTCTCTCTCTCTCTCTCTCTGTCTCTTCCCCTCCTCTTCCCTCATTCCCGCTTTATTTGAGTTTCAGGGGCTTTTTGTTTTTTTATCATGTGTACTCTTCTTACTCTTATAAATTGTTTTTTCTGGCTACAATTCTTTTGCTTTGCAAAAGCTTTGTGTTACTTGCACTTCTTTCTTGACTGGGACTAGTGTTGCTCTTAAGATTCTGATTTCAATTTTATGTTTCTGAAAACAAGGATACTTATACAGATGCTTGCTTATACGCAAATATAAATATCCTCAACTTGTAAAAAAGAACTAATATCCGAGAGCAAAGAAGATTCTTTATTAGTTATCTGTATGAATTTGGTGTCTACTGAACATCGAAGAGGAAAAGAATAGTGGAGAGGTTAACTTCAGCTTAACTTGCATATTCTAAACTCTTCGTCAATCTACCATAGGTATATACTGTTTACACTTGTAGTGAAAAGTAATGCTAACTCCTTGAACCATTATCTTCAATCAGGTTCCATATTAGCGTGAATCACATATTTACTATTTGTATCAGCTAGATTAGGATTAGGCTTTGTTTTCAGCCTGGGAATGATGTACTGCGTTGTACCGTTGCTGTTGTCTAAGAAAAGGTTTGAGTTGAAGTACCTAACTATGCTGAATTTACGTTGTCACTGCTGAGATATTGTGATGGTGTGCTAAGTTGACATTGTCACTGCTGGTATATTATGATGGTGTTGATATGCAGATTTAACTGATCTGCAAGCACTATGGGTACTTTCAGGTGACTGGAACCAAGTTATGGAGGCAAGTGGGAATATCGTTCCATCCCCCAAAGTGAGTATGACACGATCTAAGTCCTCCATCTTGATATGCCACAATTAATATACTTGCTGCCAAGAGTCTGCAATAAATTTTGAAGCTAATGTTGTGTATCTGATGATTGACTTCTAAAAGTTTGTTGTTTCTCACTATTCTTGTCTCTTTATATTTGTATAATTTAAATCTCTTGAACTTTCCCTCAGGACCTGCACTACAGTTTCTTGGACATTTCGCAATTTCTATGAGAAGGTAAACTTATGTTTCTGAATTATTTTTTTTTCTTCTTAGGGCATTGTAACTTTTGTTTATTACTGGGCCGTAGTGTTTTTTAATATATGTTGTGACCCTTTTCATCTCTTCAGATAGATGCTGTATATATTTTTGCATCCATCCTTTGTACCATAAATGGACTTTAAACAAGGATGGAGTGCTGTGCTAATCCGTTAGCATGTGTATGCTGTGCACTCAAAAATTGGTATTGTGCCATAACAACGCAATATGCATATACTTTCCAAATGTATATCTTGTTCTTGTTTTTTGTTTCCTGATATTTTAACGCTGCTGGCTTGATCTAATGGAAAGCTATCTTCGGTTACAAAAGAATGTAAAAGTGTTTTTGTTGCTGTTCTTCTTTTAGGCACTTCTGGAATATGAAAGGTACAAGAGCCAAAACGGTGAGCTCCAATTTTCTGCTGCTCCCGAGTCTTCAAGTGTTGATAATAATGTAAGTCTAAAGGTGTTTTACTAATTTTGCTATTGCAATATTAACTGAGAGATTGGGTTCTTTTCGTTTTCTTTGAACTATTATGAATATTGGGTTCTGTGTTATTCCCTGTATGTAAGGTATTTAGACTAGGCTTACATGAGTTCAGTTGCACAATTTTTATATTGTATGTGACTGTGATGTCAGATTTTCAGCAAGTGCTTAGAATTCGGGTAAAGTTGGGTTCGGGGTGCTTTAATTTTTTGCCCTTCGTTTTTGAGGTATTTTCAAGTTTGTATTGCTCCCCATCTTAGGCCAATGGTTACCAAGGTCCAGGATTATCTGGTAGTAGAGCAAAGAGGGATGCTGCATCACGTGCCATGCAAGGGTGGCATGTCCAGAAGCTTTTTGAAGTTGGCGAGCCTGCGATTAAGGTCTGGTGTAGTTTTGTGTCTGTAGATTCTTTTCCTTCTACATGTCAATCTTATCTACTATTGATATCATTTCACTTGTTCATTTAATTTGTACCATTGAAACATGGTGTTCATCCTTTCCTTTTTCTCTTTTTGTTGTTTAGGACAAGAACTTCAATAATATGCCAAAGCGTGAAAAAAGTCTCAGGAGCATCGGTATGTTCTCTTTCAGATTTTTGTACTTGATTTATTACTCATGTTTAAGTTTTCCAGAAGACATGGATGCCCTATGGAAGATGGGTCCCTTGTCACTGATCTCACCCAAAAGAAGAAAGTCAATCTGCTAACAATCATAAATCTGTAGATATGCTTTCAGATTACTATTATGAGTTGTCAACATTATTTATGTTGTTCTTGCATCTGTTCATCAAAGCTTTTTATAATTTAGAAGATAGTCAACCCAGTGCTGCTCCAGTAGCAATTGACAGACATGTTATGTAGCAAGTATTTGAATTAATTGCTTCTCCCTTTTGTTACTTTTAACAGTGATTTCCGGTATTAGTTAAGCATCTAAATCTCTTTGATTGACTCAGGCTCAGTTAAACACAAGAGGCCTGGAGAGATGGAGCATACTGTGAAACTAGCCAGAACTGAAATAGGGAAACAGTTAAGTTTCTGATCCAATCTTAATTTTTTGTTGTTATTTCAGCTTGTTCCATCGAGCTGCCTTCTTTCTTTTCCAGTGAGTGTTCATACAAGCCCCCTATTGCTTTTTTTCCCTTTAATATTTTCTGCTTTTCATTTTCTTATTTGGCATTACTACTTGGTTGTCCTCTGTTACTTGTTTTATAAGCTTTTCCTTTTCCCGCATGATTTTTTTTCTCATTGGCTCATGACAAAGAACTGTTCTTGGGAGTCTGATGAAGCAGGAGCATTAAACAGATATGCTTTATTTGCACTTGTAACTTTGCTAAAAAAAATCAGTTAATGAACTTTTTTTGGAAAAAAAATAGAAAAGAAAACAAAAGAATGATTTGTTTTAAGTTCCTTAGATTCAGATTTTTATGTCAGTTCTTAGGCGATTGAAATGCTGAACCCGTGCATGTTTAATCTGAGTATCCTTATACCTGAAGATAATCAATTGGAATGAGAGTCCCTGGAATTGTCGAATGTATATATCCGTGCATGAGCCTATGCAAACAGGGTTAAAAGCGGTAGAAGCCTGGTTCAGATAGGCCGTTGTCATGTAGCAAGTTCAATACTACTAATCCTAAATGGTATGTGGGGGTCCATATGTAAACATTGCGGTGCCCATTTGCTCCTCAGCCTACAGGGTATTAGCAGCCACATTATGATTGGTATAGAATGAAAATATCTCTTATTGTGATAAAAGATTCCATTTTTATGTGGATAAGGCCCTTGCTGATATGGAATCTTGTTCCGTTTGTGTTCTTCCTATTGTCATAAATTCTTTTAATTAGTGTCATCTATGAAAGGATTGTATTGTGATTCTGTATATGTTGATTTAAGTTCTTTCTTTCATTCACCCTGGATGCTGGACCCTGGTTGCGGAGCCTAAGGCATAGCAATCCTTAGATTTACCTCAAAAAGGATGTAATACATATAGATATGGGCACAAATACAATCCACTTTTAAGTCGACAACAATTCCAAATGAGATTTAAACTAAGCCCCTGGCCGTACTGGTACTGCAAAAGTTTCCCTCACGTACCATGATGAACTGATTTTCAGGAAATGTTGCTTTTTCCCCGAGAGTAACTTGACAATTTGACTGTTATCAACCCCCGAAAAGAAAGAGAGAAAAAAAAAACCTTGATAATTGACATGCAGCCTAAATTGTTTGCAGAAATGTAGCCCCTATTTCTTGCTACATATTTGGTCACTAGCTTCTGAAATTGTGGCTAATTGCCTCTATCTACCAGGTTGGTGGTAACAGTTGAAGATGCTGGCCCCCCTGCTGAATGGGTGAAAATAAATGTGCGCGAGGCTGTAAGTTTATGTCGAAATTAAACAAAAAGAAATTGCTACTAAATTTTTCGGCTGAAGCTCTTACTAGTCACTGCAACTGATGTACAGGATGATTGTTTTGAAGTTTATGCTCTAGTCCCTGGACTTTTGCGTGAGGAGGTCTGTTCTTCTTGTAAACATGTGCTTACTTTAAATTTTTTTTACCCTTGCGCATATTATATATCTCATCCTTTTTCTGATGCTGATATTACATATAACTCTTGGTATGTTTTCTCCAAAGTATCCTCACATCCAGTTACCTCATAATTTTTTTATTGAATTTTCTATCTTTGCAAATTATATTACAGGATAACTGTAACTTAAGGGGTTGGGTTTCATGAACTAAATTGGAAGTGGAATCTTAGAACTAAGTTTGTCATTGTTTTCTTTTATTTAGATAATGCATTTATGTTGCAGGAGTTATTGATGTGTATGGATGAAGTTTGATGTGATCTGTGTTGCCCATGTGCTAGGATTCATGCTACGGATAGCGATTTCGTTGCTATTGTTTTTTTAGTTACGAGCCCTGCTGCCAGAATGTCATACATACTTTTATTTTTCATTTAAAATATTTTCTACTTTTCATCCCTGATATTGTGTACAGTAAAAATTCTTACGTTTTTTATTAATAATGGGACCAAATTTTTTATGAGGACTTCCTTCTCATTGTTGGCATGTGTTGTGCGCACTTGCGAGGTTTTCATGCTAAGCTAACTGGGAACTCCCTTTCTTGCGTTGTCTCCAATAAAAAGTTTTTGTTAAAAAGTATAAATTAGCTGATGTTATCCAGACAAGAATCAATTTGAAATCCCTGCTGATTTCAAAGTGTCAATCGAAAGTCAACATCATACCGTAATGCAATCGTACCTTCGTCATCAGTACCTAACAAGAGAAACAATCATTGCAAACCGTAATTAGAGTTAAAATAAAAGGGAAAAGATATGGCTGTCATGACGTGCTTTACACATGAGGCTTTTATTATTTATATGAAGCGCACTGATGAATGTATAACTCGGCTAATGATGTGTTTGTTGGGGATTCAGGTAAGAGTACAATCTGATCCTGCTGGACGCTTAGTCATCACAGGTCAACCAGAGCAGCCTGACAACCCTTGGGGTATCAGTGCTTTCAGGAAGGTTAGGGACTGTATTTATTTTATCTGATTTCTGAGTGGTCAATTCTAAATTGGGTCATTTATGAATATAATATTTCTGCCTTTCTTGGTAAACCTAGGCAACAACAACTACGATCTCAAGTAGATGGTTCTTCATGAAAATATATAATTTCCTTAACAGAAATAGACGAAGTTAGGGTGGGTTTGTATGAAGATTGAAAATCCCTAGAAGGTTCATTCTTCAATAACTAGTCTCCAGTTATTTTGTAGGAATATATGTGGGCAAGCTTGAGAGTTTGATACACTATTATGCTAGGTCATTAAGCGCGTTGACAAATCTTAAAGCAGCTCCCCCAGAATTAGACAGATAAAGTAGTGTGGAGATATAACTCGTTTTAGTGGATTTTGTTAGCTAATTGTGTTGTTTCACGTATTTCTGGTTGATTATAGATGAAGAAATAAGCTTAGTTGGGGCATTTTAGCTGTGTTTGGAGGGTATGAATGATTATATATATGTACAGATGTATTTTTGTTGTGAAACAATAACATGATGGTATGTATTTTCAGGTGGTTACCTTACCGGCTAGAATTGATCCGTTGCAGACGTCAGCTGTTGTTAGTCTACATGGCCGACTATATGTTCGTGTTCCTTTTGAGGAGTCGGATATCTGAAAATAGTTTGAATGGTTCCCGATACTTGGGTTCAGTTTAATCTGAGTAAACAACTAACACTGTTACCAAATATCAAAGTTTGAGTGGGGAAAAAAAAAAAAAAAAAACAAAAAAACCGAGAACTAGCAATGACATTGATAAAAAAAGCAACATGACCAAGCTTGTGAATGTTTTAGCATAATTTGGCTCGAGCTCTTGTACCTTCACTTTTGAAAGTTAGTTCTAGAGGCCTTGCAAATTGAGAAAAAAACTCGTGCAGCTTTTAGTCCTATAGGCTCAGGTTTTGTCCTGTACTCTGTAGTCACCATGACTTATCGCAGGATGGTTATTTATATATACGATTTAGTAGGATTTCAGTTTCTTATGGTGCTTGTGTTGCTTATGTTCACTCGGGTCAGTTTATTGGTATTCCTCGTGCACCGACTCTGTTCCACTTGATCTATTGCTAGATGATTTGGTCATACATATTAATCCAAGGACCTTGCCATGTATAAGTACTCTTCCATTTATGCATGTTTGGTTTCTGCAATATTCCATTAGATGGAGATTTTTGTTGTCTAAGTTCAAGTTTCAAGTTCGAATTGGAACTTTGATTTTTAGATTGTCTCATGATAAGTGTTTGTAGAAACTTCTCGAATGCAAGTTTGTAGTAGCTTGAGTTTTCCAAAGCTAATATTACTCCTGTAGCAAAAGGTTTTAGTGCCACAAGCTGCGTAATAAATACTGGTTTTTTCATAAAAAGCCGTCAAAACTGCAGTATTCTAAACAAATAAGTGTCTTGATATGTCTATACCTCTCCAAGTCTTGGGTCTGGAGTGCTCGATATTGTTCCTGTACCTGTTGGGTATTACTTAACCCCCGTTCTCAACCCGGATGGGTAAAAACATACCTGCGGTGATCTAATTGTACCAGACCAAAATCAAATAAAGCGAAGTATTCAAGGGGCATTTGCCAAAATTTATCACTCTTCAAGCATGATCAACTTGTTTTACATTAGGGGTGCAAGGAAGGGCAATGGGGAGTGAGGAGGGGGCAATTCCCTCCAGCCTAAACTCGATGCATATTTTCTTTAAATCTTTGTATGAACCCTTATTGCCCATGTAGGATTGAGTTGGTCATGCAACTGCTGAATTTGCCACTGGATTCCGAACTGATCTGACCCTATTGGTTGTCGCAAGGAGTCAGCATAAGCAGGTAGGGAAGTGGGCTCATGGGAACTTTTGAAGACCTGTGTTGGATTCGATGATTCAGGTAAAACATGCCTAAGCCTGACCAGAAATAATTTTTTGAGCAAGTCCAACTGTAGCCTTGCTTTAGGTTGATGATTTAAGCCACGTTTGGTTCAAGTGGTCAGTTTTGATTTTGTAAAAGCTAGTGTTTAAGTTGTTTTAAGGCCGAGTTTTTCAACGAACTCGTGTATTTCCAGTTCATGCCACGAAGCTTTTGCGCATTGAAATTTCGTATAGATTTGCCTTGTGTCACTTATATGATTAATCTGTCTTGTTCTTGAAATGCTTTTGAGTTTGAAGAGTTCACCGTCTGCGTGGCCCTTTATGAAGGGCAACTTTAGAGAGGCTACATCTCAGAAATATTTTCGGAAGGGGGTATATATTCAAACTTCAGCAAGCAACTGCATTTGACAATAAACACTTCCGATGTTATATTTGTAATTTTATTTTATTTTATTTTTTTGTTTTATTAAATGATTGGTATGGATCACACGCTCTGTTTATACTTTTTAGTCTCTAATACAAGTGCATATAAATGGGGATGAGACAGATGAATGCTATAGGGTGTGCCTCATAGTATAATCACTCAGTCGTGCCTCGGTCTGATATGGTTCCGTCCCCAGTGCCCTTAACATCACAATCACAACTTCAAGCTCTCTTCAGCAGGAACCGCAGCAAAAGAAACCCAAGAAAAAGCGTCTGCCAAAACCAGCCTCTGGCATGAGAAGGACCCACTCTTTTGGCCAAGCACCATGCATATACAGCCTCACCGACATGACTTAATGCTAACGAAATGAAAACCAGCCTCGCCATCCACAGTGGCTGGAAAATAAAGAGAATCAATGCCCTATGAAACGATACGGGCCAATAGCGGGCAAAAAAGCAGCAGCAAAAACTGCATTGAGGATGTATCCAGAGTTCTCTGTTTCCTATCTCACCGGTATGATATGGTTGTAGCCATTTTGCTCTCGTACATCTTTTTGGTTAACCTGTCTAAACATGGGGGAGAAAGAAAATCTGTGTCAAGCTTTGATTGTGCGTCATGTCATCAGTAGCTTAAACTATGAGTAATGTTAACGAGTGTGCTAATGATACTCGATAAGGACCCATATCTTCTACATTTTCTGTCCTATTTTATTTATTCCCATGATCCCGAGTTATCGTATAGAATTGGGGATAAGAGTGTGGTAGGCAATTATCATAGTCGTTCTGATGAATCTATTATAAGGGATGTACAATTCATAGCTGAAATGTAACAAAAACATATGGGGCCGATTTTTTAAGTTACAGTCAAAAGCTCCGCTGCCAAAATTTATGTAATCACGGTCATGGCTTGTCTTGGCTTTGGACTGCAATAGCTTCCCGTCGCCCTAAACTCTATAACATAAAAAAAATGACGAAGCGCACTAATTTACAATGAAGAATGTCAAAAACCTAAATCAAGCAAATTTTCAAGGATACTAACTTTTCTTAACAAAGCCAAGGCTTTATTTTATTAGGTGAGCCATTTTACATAGTAGGAGACCAGTTACATCAAAGGAAAGTAAATCATACAAAAAGTCAGCTGCTATATTATTAACAAAATTTTTCCAACAGTGGGAGGCACTTTTAGTTAGTATATCTGCTATATTATTTACTTCCCGATAGACATGGTTCACAACTATGAAAGAGGCCTCCGCAACAAGCTTTCAAAGTAATTTATAGAAATATGAGATAAATCTATTGTTTTGAACAAGTTATAATGGGGTTTCAATATAAAATGCAGACCCAAATTGCTGTGCGAATCGCTTGAACCGAGTGTACTCCCCATTCTACGAGTTCTGATCAGAGAGTTGAGCCTACAAATGCATCACTCTCCACGAAAGAGGGAACATATAGAAATGTTGTAGGGAAACTTTCGAGGATGCGGTACACGGATCCCGTGGGCGCTGGCCCAGAACTGAAGCATATAAAAAAAATAAAAATAAAATATAGAAACAGAATTTTCTTTTGACTTTCAAACGGAAATATAAATTTCACTCACCCCTGTCTAGCATCCCAAATTCATTATTGCCCCTTTGGTTCCAAACTATGAAATACTTTGTATTAGTATGGTCCTTAGTTTTGGTAAATGTCTCTCGTAGACTTGGTAGACTTTTTTGCAAGTAAAATGGTCCCTTTATGCACACTTTTATGCTTTAATCAGTATTTTCTTTACTTTTTCATTAATATAAAGATACAGGGCGTGCAAGCTCGATGTTAGTGCAATGTCACAAGGCGACCCAACTTATTTGAAGCGCAAGGCAAAAAATTGCCAGACATAATAAAAATTTAAATTTTTTAAGCTTTCAAATCCAGTTGGCTGTGTCCTATTGAGGATTTAGATACTACAACAAGAATTTCCACATGCTAAACAAATTTGATAAGTTCAATTGAATGAATTATCAATAACCAAATCAAAGATGCTTGCTTAAAAGTTACCTATTTACACCACATGATAACACCACATGATACTACTATTAGAATTCAGAAAGAGGTAAAAGTTAAAACTTAACATATGGACAATAATTGTTTGTAACAACAAAACTTAATTCATTGATTGTTTATTGCACGGCCCAAGTTTCAATTGAATGAACCCCCCTCCTTTATTTTTTTTGTGTATTTGAAGTTAAGGGCACATGAATTAAAAATACCATTTACCCTCAACTTTAGAGAAAATTATAACATTTAACCATACCACCCTCTATTAAAAATAATCAAAGTTACGACAAATAAGGGATATAGATGTGAACAATTTATCTAAATATTAACTTAAGAGAGCGTTTCTTTTGCTGAATAATCTTATGACAGGATTAAGTTGGGCATTCGGTAAACAATCCGAGGAAATCTCACATGCATTGTCAACTTATACGATGAAATCCTCACCTTATAACTCCGAGCCCTCTCAGAAAAGTGTATCAACTATCAATCAAGATGATAACTCACCTTGAAATATGCTCATGTAACAGTTGCTTCACCTCGACTCTTCCATTTGGAATGTCGAAGGTATTAGCAGTGCCGCCCCATCGTAGAAAAAACCGACTCTCTTGCCTAACAACACCCCTCTGAGTCTAACCAATTATAAGGGCAAAAGTTTTGGAGATAGTACATTTATGAGAATAAAATAAGAGTCTTCCACATTATGGTTTACAATTTTTCATAGCTCTTTGTTAACATTAGAATCATAAATTCGAGCTCTCTTTAGCAGAAAACGCAACGAAAAACCCCCAAGGCAGAAGGTCTGCCAGAACCAGCCTCGTGCATTACAAGGATCCACTCTTTTGGCCAAGCGCAAAGCGTACACAGCCTCACCAACATGAGCTGCTGTGGCCAAAAAGAACGCCAGCCTTACCATCCACACAGAACGGAAAATGAAGAGGCTCAATGCCTTGAGAAATGACACGGGTCCAACAGCTGGCAAAAATGCAGCAGCAAAAAGTGCAGCCATTCCGAGTGTACCAAACAGCCAGGCATAGATTGTGGGTCCATCAAGAGTTCTCCGTTTCCTATCTTGCCAGTATGATATGGTGGCAGCCATGCCCTCTTGAGGTCTCACCATTGGGACATAACCAAGCTCCTGTTTGGCTTTTAGATAAGAGAAGTAATGAGTTACACCAACCTGTTGAAATATGGGGGGGAAATTGTATCAGTTTTTTTTTTGCAATACAAGTAACACAAATTATCAAATGGATCTGGCTGGAAGATTCTGTTCGTGAAGCACTATTGCACTTTCTCATTACTCGAGTATCGGTGATGCCACGTAACACGGTAACAGCATTACGTGAGTAGTCTCAAATGCAGGGAAGAAAATACACGATGGTCCAACTAATATATGCTATCACGTTATGACAACTAGGAGTAAGTCATTTCCTGAATTGCACATTCTAAGTTCTGAAGCTTAGGTAGTGACAAATGACCTGAGAATAGAAAGAGGTAAATGAAAAATCAGGGCTATTTCAATCATAACAATCAGATAAATATGAAAACTACAAAAACGATAACAGGAAACAGAGCTTGTTTCCATACAAATCAAAACAATAACAGTGCCCAGAGGTTACACTTAAGTATTTTCCAACAATCCAGCAATGGGACTTGTAAGTGGCAAACCGAATCTTCTCCATAGGGGAAAAAAGATAACAACAAGCAACTTCATGTAATCTAATCTTATTTTTGCTAAAAGAAATAATATTTTGAAGGGTCCACCGGATCAACCAAAGACATGGCTCATTCTAAAAGGGAACTCAAAACAGGATGCATTTGATTGGGCACCAAGGGAGATATCTCTCTCTGTAAATATCTTCAAATTTCCAATAGAGAACAATGCAAATATTTTACCTAACTAGAATTTTCCTCGATAATTAATCGGATGCACTAACGATCATAGACAAAAACATAAAACTTAGATCAACTAAGAGAAGACCAAATAAGCGTCAGGATAAACCTTGAGTACTTCAGCGGGAAGCAACAACGGCTGAGGTAGCCACCAACGGTTCAACCAGGGGTATAGGACAGTATAGAGCGCCCAGAATATTTTTCCAAGGAGCAGAGCGTGAGGCACTGATATGGAGGACTTAGGCAGATCATACTCCAAGCTCTGGAGTAGGGGCCGGATAAATTCAAAAGTGTTGACTGGAGACCCTGCAAATGAAGGGTTAAAGACATGCAATTTACAATTTTTTTGCAAAGAGCTAATTGGTATTTATTCCTATTAGTTTGATCAATTTATATAACCAGTCATTTGCTAATAAAATATGTTCAAAAAGCAGTATGAAAAGTGATATTTTGTTTGAAAATAAAAGGAACTTTTCCTTATCACGTAATATTAGCATTATGAATGAAAATATTTTGGTCTAAAACAGGTTCTGTGGCAGGTGCATTCTTTCATATATATATATTGATAATGACAACAGAAAACTAAACGATCCTCAGTCTTCAATTTTCATCATTTGAGCTATTGTTGCTCTATTTAAGCAGACCTTGTTGTGAATAGCCGCCTTGAACCTTTTTCTAGCAAAAATATAGAAAATTGCTTCAATAGCAGATGCCAAACGGTCCTATGCAACTCTTAAATCAAAATCTTGGACTTGAACATCCATAGCTGATTCCAATAAATAGATCCTATGCAACTCTTAAAATCAATATCAAGGACTTATACATCCCTAGCTGATTCCAATAAATAGAAAATTCAGATATTTTTACAAGCAAACATGGTGAAGATACCATCTGATATGAAGTACGGTTGTCCAGCAGCTATCGAACGTCTTTCCTTTTGAGGAATATCATCCAATAATCCCATGCTAGCAAGTATCAAGGCCAGCACAAGGTTATCTATGTACACCCAGTCCGTCAATACAGTTGTATCACCAATTATGAAGGGCATCACACCAAGTTTTGCTAGTGCTACAAGCCGAGGGAGGTGCCTTTCTTCGCCTGGCCCATAGATAGCAGCAGGTCGAATTGCACACGTGAGGAGATTCCCTGTCTTCTTCCTGCATAAAATGGATACAAACTGAACTAAACATTCAAAACTTGAAGAGTCTCCTATCCTATAAAACCCATAGTTCAGATAACAAAACATGTTACAGAAAATTCTTTTTAACGCCTTAAATATGTCAATGAGATACGGATTTTCATGTATTATATGAAAATTTGAGTAAATACTTTTTGTGTAATACTGAATGAGACCAAGTCCTAAACAAGACAGACTTTTCTATTCAAAAACGACTAATTTATTAAATAAACAAGCCGAGCCAAATTCAAGTTGTTCATGAACAACTTAATTTATTACAGCCCTACCCACGACGACTTGACTAGTAAATTTCAACGAATAGAGTTGCTTACTTTAGAGGACGCCCATTAGATTTCAAAACCAACTGCTCAGCAATTGATTTGCTACGACCGTATGGATCAACATGATCATCCAGAGGATAATACGGTAAGGTTTCATCACCATTGACTATCTCCTTTCCACCAAACACAACATTGTGCGTACTCACGTAGACAACCCTTTTGACACCATTCTCAACGCAAGCTTCCAGGATATGGCAAGTTCCACTTATATTTACCTCATCTATGCGACCATATTGGAGCATGTCTTTTCCAGACATGCCATAAGCAGCAAGGTGAAAAACACAATCTGCCCCTCTTAATGCTCTTTGAACATCTTTTGAACGGGTAACATCCCCTATCAACATATGAACTTATCTGAGTTAATTATAGAAAACAAAACTGTTCCAGAAAAATAATAACAAAGTGAAAACCAGCAATAAGCAATCCTCTTCTAAATACAAACAAGACAAGCACTGGAATTAAATGATGGCACAGGATATGAGCCAAAAACAAGCAGCAAATTAACTAACAATATAAACAGTAGTTACTTCTTCACAAAAACCTCCAACTCCTCTCTTTCCGCATCCAAAGAGCTAGGGAAGCACAATCCATCGAGTCTCTTTCAATTATGTCAAGTTCTAGTTATTCCTATTAATCACCAAATCACACCTCAACTTGGACCTGAGTATGACAAACTCCTTCTTGACTCGACTAAAGCCCTCCAATTTGAGAGCGGGGAAAACTTCCTTTCTCAAAAAACATAAATCATGTACTGAAGGTCTAGATACACCTGTGTGTGTGGACATTGTGTGCAGATCATATAGTTAGGGAAAAAATCAAAGCACACGATCCACAAAGATGTATGTATAGTTTCTAAACACGATTTTTTACATACACCAATAAAAATAAAAAACAAAAGGAATTTTTAAAAGCGAAAACACCAGGTTGATTCTAAAAGCACAATAAAAAAGCAAAAACAAGTGTTGAAAACCAATTATCTTTCATTTTACCAAACATCACAGCTAGTTTAAAATAAAAAAACCCCACAAAACCATTACTAAACTCAACCTAATTACATTAATTTAATGTTCTCATTATACGTGAAGACCCCGACCAATTAATCTCCACGCTAATCATTCACATTGGTCTTTCCAGATGGAGGATTTCTCTCGTTTAATTTCTAAGTTAGAAATCTTGAACCAAAAATGTTCTAAATCAGTGTTTTTGTTTCTAGAATTCCCAGCAGAATTGCTATAGTGGATTTGGGAGTGGTAAACTTACAATTCATAATTTCTCTATTAAAAAGATACTTTATTTTCCCCCACCAAATTCATATAACCTAGTTAAGATTAGGGGAAAATATACTTTTATACTTTATATATATATTATATATATATACATTACATGGTACTCACTCCATCCAGCTGGAGTTAGACTGACACAAAATTTTAGGCAAAAGTCAAAAAGTAAATTTCAATGTTGAGTGAGATATAAATTATCAAATCTACCAGAACTTTTTGCCTTATTATTGCCTCTAACAAACATAATGAGCAATAATGGTAATGCATTTAAATTTGTAACAATTGAACATATCAAAGTATAAGTGTGCAATAACTCATGGACATTTGGAAGAAAAGTTTATCAATTATTATTTACTCATGGACATTTGGAAGAAAAGTTTATCAATTATTATTTGTAGACGGAGGGAGTATATGATTCCTCCAATATTTGAAAAAATGCTGGTGCGTACAATTTCTAAAATACTGAGTGATTTGTGAACGAGATATGGCCGCAAAACACTCTTATTGTGGAGAGTGGGAACTAACTACTCAATACAACCAAATCACAATCATATGTATACACAATTATATATATAAATATGTGTGTGTGTGTGTGTGTGTCTGT
>MKEJ01045201.1:0-13292 GCA_001753735.1 Embelia ribes | reverse complement strand
TCACATCGTCCGGGTTACGGATTACGGGGTGTGACATCACAAAAAAAATTGTGATCTCCGATTACTACTTCACAATCATGACAATACATATTTGTAATTATCATAGCACTATGAAGGATTTCTACAAATAATTTTGTAGGTAATAGAATAGGTTTTAGCCTCAAAGAGTTAGCAAAGTGAACAAAAATAAAGGTACCTTGAAGACATGTATAATTTTGTTGCTAGTATCAAAAAGTACAATAATCTAAGAAAACATGAATGGCAAAGTACCTTAAAGTTCAAAAGGCTCTTCTAGCTCCAGGACAGCTTGAGCAATAGAGTACATATGGGTTAGAGATGGTTGGGTTGGGGTCATAACTGGTTGATTTCCACTATGAAGGCTCCCTTGAGGTCCCTTATTCTCGGTTGGGGGACGAGATGTAACAAACAGTACTAGGACTTGTGCTAACTAGGTACTAAGAGCTGGTTCCACATTCTGTGTATTTGCATTCGGATAATTAGAATGCACGTGCCCCCAATTCTGACAAACTCGGCATGGAATTTGGGGACAATTTTTTAATCAGTAATTTAAATCTCCACACTTGAAACATCCATCAGAATTATTCTCATTTCTTGAACTAGTAATGGCTGAACATCATGTCTTTATGAGTTTTAAGTATAGGCATCTCATGGCCTTTTATTCTCATTTGGGTTTCTACTGGATTCTACTTGAGATTGACTCTGATTATGCTCATGTTCATTCTTTCTCCCACAAAATAGACTTCCACTTCTCACTTAACTAGAAACGCTTGACTCAATTCCCTCTCTTTTTGTTATCCTTGATGCACTAACCTCGTGGATCTTTTGAGCATTTAGTTTTACCACTTTTGATTACATATATGATTCAATGATTGCTTCATATGTATTGTATTGATTTGGGGTCAAAACCATTTTAATAGATAGATGTAGTCCCAACTCAAATCTTCTAACTCTTAACTTTCCTTTTAACACCATTTTCGAGGCAAATTGAGATTAAGTTTCAAACATTTTGTGCATGTTGTTCAACCATAAATTTTCCTTAGATCAATTCTATGAACTCCCATCGCTTATCTTCTCGCTTGATATTGACAAAATACTTTTTGATACTTGCTTAAAATTTCTCCATGTTTAATTTCGTACATTTATGGCCATTACTCAATCTATCTACCAGTCAAAAGCTTCATTTTTCAAATAGATGGGAGCAGTAGTCACCTTTATAAAATCATCTTCAATACCCAATATTTTAAACCTTTTCTCCATCTTTATAAAATTATCTTCAATACCCAACATTTTAAACCTTCCATCTTTATAAAATTATCTTCAATACCTAATATTTTAAAACCTTTCTCCATTTCTCCAAGCCAGTGACAAACTTCCATTGAATCTATTCTACTACGAAATACCGATGCATTTAGTCTTCCTAAATTATGGTGTGCCCTATTAACTAGTTCTTGCCTGTTCATAGAGTTGCTTCTAGCTTAGTTAGATATTGCATCCACAATTGTCAGTGCCATCTGTTGCATGATCGTTTGCAAGATTTGCGACAAGTTCCCAGTATCATTATTAGGACGAATTTGATCAGAAGTCCCAACGTTTGGCTCTGTAAGTGGAGCCCGGGTCCCCGTTTGGGAAAAGATACTTCACTAATGGTTTTGTTATTTGACTCCTCACTTTGATTCTCCAAGTATGAGAAAGGTTCGTCATTTACTGGAACAACTTGCAATCATAGCAAGCGGGAAATTGAGCGGGAATAGGGGCGTCTTCTTGGTGGTACATTCTCTGAATGAAGTCTCTCTCCAGAGAAATTATGTTAAGGGGTATCATCACGTCTATCTCCATGCTTCATCACTATATTCACAGACAAAGGCTAGTACTTCAAATACCTAAAGTGTTCTTTCATACGGGGATACTTATCTTCTTGCTTATAATTGTACTCCTACTCATACTTATGTCATTGCATATCTATATTCTTCTTCATTACACACACACATAACACAACAGCTCCAACAATCCAAAAGTCCACTTATGTCCATGATTCCACCCTCGTAACAGACTAACAAGACGTTCCCTTCCATTTTGTTATGGGTTTAGAAGTTGACTTGTCTTACCACCTAAAGGACGCTCACAATAATTCAGACAATTTCTATTCATAGTTACATCATACGTCACATTCTTACGTCATTTACTTATTATGTCTTATTAAATGCAACATGATAAGGGTGCTAGGGTGTCACCTTAGACACTACCAACACTTGTATGCAACTTATCCTCCATCCACCCTTACTCATCTACATCTATGCACCCATCTGGGCTTGGCCAGTTTTCGCCACCCAATTAGTTTTGACACTATAGTGTCACGCCCTCAAAATTCGAGGACTCTGGACATGTGCGATTTTTAGAAATTATTATATTATTTTAACATAAGGCCATATCCCAAAAACTACCAATAATGCCACTTCCTTCTATGCACAATGTACTATAACAAATATGAGAATAGACTTATAATATCATTGCATTATTTTACAAAATATGTGCCAAATTATGCAGAAATGGTTGAATGAATTCGGCTCGTTAACTTTACAAAACAAATGGTTTTCTATTACATGTGCATGTTTACTATATAGAGAATGCAACGTAGGCTCCGAGAAGGAGCCACCTCATCCCATGCCTTGACCCTCACAATAGTTGCTTGCATGCTTGTAACTTCCCATCCTTTATCTACTAATTGATAAACAAGAGATAGGCAAGATTAGCTAACGAATAATATTCCATATATTAATTAGAATATAATAGCAAAACATCATATATAATATCACAATGTTTACTCATCTTATCGTATTCATATACTCACAAAACTTATATCCTGAATGTAATATTATACTGGGGAAATATTTCACGCCAACTCGGGAATACGTACCCCAAGACTTTATGCATAGAGTTTTTAGTGGGTGCCTCTCCACACCTTGGATCTTGTAAGAGACCAAAACATTACTTAAACGAGAGTGTGTCTTCCACTCTGGTTTTATGTGCCAAAATGCACATTTTATAATTTTTGAAAAATAGTCTGCACAACTCTTCTTGTATTTTCACAAAAACATCATAAATTTCTTAAAAACGTCACCTCGTGTTTCTAACAAATATTACTAGAACGCACCAGAGTTTTAAATATTGGCCGTTACCATTACGTAAAGCGATTACATAATAGTTTTGGGAGTCATTGAAACCGTTACTGGTCGTTACTGAGGCGAGAATGAAATTCGTAGTTATAACGGTTGTTACATCCGCTATATCAACCATTACAGCATCATATCGGTCGTTACTGCCGTTAAGAGTCGTTACAACATTTAAGACTATTAGAAAAATCTAATAAAATTTTTAAAAAACAATGATATTTTGAGAATTAGATAGAGAAAATTTATCATAGCAATTTAAAAATGATTCATGGGAATTTGATATAGAAAATTTATCATAGTAATACAAAAATAATTCATCAAATAATTCATAAGAGGCCAAAAAAAAGCTAGTGATTGAATATTAAATAATTCAAATATGTCTAAAACGTGAAAATCAAATAAGGAAGTTATGATCCTGCACGACATTCCTTTTGGATGTAGAATAAAATAGTTTAAAATGTATGTTTGATGTTATTATTATATTTTTATTTGATGTAAATGATTTTTATCTACTTTAAATAAGTTTGTATTGTATGAAATATGATCTTTTATCTTTAATAACTCTAACATATAAAAAATATTAAAATAAAAAAAATATTAAAGCATTAAGAAATGCATATTTTGTTTATAGATTATTAAGAAATTTTAATATGAAAGTCATAAAAAGTATACGACACTATTAAGAATGTAATTCTATGTTATAAATAATGCGTGATATTGAAGTTTAGATGAGTTAAGCGAAATTGAAAAAAATTCTCAGCTCCACTTTTTGCAACCATAATGCTACAGCCATTACACCCTGAAATTGTTATACCACTATCATTGTCGTTACAACAACCGTCACCGTTATTTAAAACCTTGGTACACACATTTATATGCCACACTACGTATAATTTAACCAAACTTACAACAAACACATTTCTTTCACATATAATTTCTTAGTCACAATCTAGCATGCAATTAATCACACGATATGTCATACACCGCATAAATATGCAGATAATGGCACACATATATTATACAATAATTATCGTAAGGCCTACTTGTAACCCCCAAGAAATTTTGAGTAATTTTTTATTTTAATAATAATATTAATTTTTTTAGTTAATATTATTATTGTGTTGTATGCGTATGACATAGTTATTACAGAGTAGTATTTCATATGCGCAATACACATTACACATTTAAAATGTGTGAAAAGGGAAGTGGACACTTAATCAAAAGCATCTGATTCTGCTTTGTCCAGAGGGTGTCCAACAAGAGTGAGGCATTGGACAAACCCTTCCTGAACTTTACTTCTTGGACAAAAGTTGGAAAATTTTCTAAGTGTTTTTCCCTGTATCTGTCGTTGCGCCTGACGACAAATAGTCGTCGAACAGGCTACTCGGAGGGATCAGATGAGTCATTGGGCGTCTCGACATGTAAACAAATGCTTTTCAATCACTTGTCTTGTCTCCCTCGTTATTTTCCCCTAAAATTCCGAAATAGGAGAGAGAAAGTGTTGTGGTGTTCATTTCTTCCACTCTTTGAAAGCTCGATATCATCTAGTTACGGAGCTCCTTTGTAATTAAACAGCGGAGATTCTTCATCCTTAGAGTGAGGTGAATATTTTTACATAAGTTTTTCTTTCATTTCCTTCGTTTGATTTGCCTCTATTTTTATACACTTCTTGTACATGAAATGTTCCTCATGATGAGTAAAACACCTTTATGTCTCGATATTTAACGATTTGATTTTATTTGTTAGATCAAAGTGAGGGGTGAATAAGAGGCAAATTTTGGGCTTTTGCGTAGGAAGTCTTGGGACGATTTCTAGTGCATTTCCAGGCACGGTAGTCAACGAGCTTCAAAATAAAATTGATTACATTGTCGGTATGTAGTATGATGCGTATATGTGAATGTATGTACATGTGTGTGTGTATTGAATTTGGCATGATGGAGACATCTACTAGGTATAGTATCCTCATTACAGACTTGGTGTGATTAAATACATTATATAAACATAGAAAATGCTATAGCAATTATAACATGTTTCAATGCATTATATAGGTGTTGCATAAATGTGACATTGGTGTGATGTAGGTGTAGTTAATTTGCGTAAAGTTTAACATGAACCTCTTGTATGCAAAGTTATATGTTTTTCATATTATTTGGCGGAGTTATTATTTATATTTACACGCGTAGTTATAACATGTTTAATTGTGGATTTTAAATTGCATTACATAGCATTACATGGCGTAACATGAACATTATATATCATGAAAGTGGAGTTTTTGAAAGAAAATATGTGGAGTTGATTCGTGACATAAAAATATCAATTTTATAAAAATTCAAAGAAGTAATGAGGTTATTCAACCTCACCATGAAATATGGGAAACCAGATTTGGGATACTCCATTAATCGCGTCATACTACAAGTGGCAGGTCAATAAAGACTTTGGTTGCATCATACTTTGAGTGGTGGACCTTAGTGATTCATATGCAAGGTGATACTAGTCCCAAAATATTTTTATGTGGGTGTGGGCGTGCATGGGTGTGTGTATGTTGGCGTGAATTGCATTCATGAGCATAATTACATTTATGTCATGATACTCATATATGTTGTCATTTATATCCATCTGTGTACATATAGCTTAGTCTCTCTTTTATCATAGAGTTACTCGGCTAACCGTTACATGTTCTATTTTCTCTTTCATATACATATATACGTGGATTTATAGGTACGGAGGTGGGCTCTGACCATGTATAGATGCTTCTAGCGAAGATGTACATATTTTTGGCGCATATGGTTGGCAATTTCATTTTATGTACTTTATTTTAATGTATTAGCATATTCTGATAGTAGGATTATAGCAGTGTAGTAGTTATAGAGTGGTGAAAGTATAGATATATTCATACTCTTACACGAGGCGAATAACTTATGTATACCTTCCTCATGTTTTATTTTGGCTAGCATATAGCATGAGGTGTTATATTAGTAAAAATGAAAGTTTACTATTTTATATATTTTTAAGGAGTTGGCGCTGGCTTTCGTCCTTTCTTTTAAAAATAGCTTATATTTTCACTTATGTTGACGTGATGACTATAGTATGTGAGTAGGTTTATCGTGCAGTGGCGGATAGATGCGATGTGATTGGCGTATATGATTTTTAATTCTTTATTTTTGTTTTTTTTCCTCTTTTGGATCTCACGACTCTAGGTCACGAATTTCGAGCATGACACTACTACCCGTAAGTAATCTCTATCTTATTCTTTTAGCTCAATTTTATAAGCTTTAAGTTGGTTTATCTTTACATATGACATTGATTAGGCATGGTCTCATCCAATTTACCATCCTCGATCCTCAAAAGGGGTTCTATGGCTAAAAAACAGTACATGCATCTTAGTTTTAAGTCTGCCAATAACAATCAGTCGACGGATTTTCCTGTCTGGTTTAAAAATAGGTTGGTTTACTCCTTGAATCATTTTCAAATATCAAAATCTTCACCCTCAATGATATTTAGAAAGTTCACTTTCGTCATGCAAGGTAGTCGTAACGCCCCAGAATTTCACATCACATTCCGAGCATATTACTCACACAACATAGCATATAATGAAAGACAAGACTTCTCAAATTGATTTTATTTTCTCAACATCTCATAAAATATCTACCTGGGCTAAAAAGCCCATTTTCTTGAAAAACACCAAAATTTCAAAACAAATATCTTCTTGGCTCGATGGTCTATAATTTTTAAAATAAACGAAACATTATTCTTGAAATATTAAAATGAAACAGAACTACTATCCACATACTCGAGTAAGCTCCACCAAACTCTGATCCTAGATATATATACTCCACCTATTCTGGCCCTTACTTGGAATAACAAAATAAACCCAAATAGGCGGTTAGTTTTATTATGCTTGCGAGTAGAACAATAAGAAAATATATGCTTGTGAACATGAACAACCAAAGCACAACAACATATATCTCAAAACAACTATTCGAGAAAGAAAATAAAGAAAGAAAGTACTCATTTAATAATACCACAATTATTCTCTTTTATAATATTCAGTTATAATGTTTTTACACCTTAACACTACATTTTAACACACATACATACTCCACCGGTTGTGTGTTTTCCGTGACATTACGCATAAATGTTTAATGGATAGACTTCGCTATCTTAGGTCCCGCTCAGAACCTATAACCATTAGAAAATTTAGAGGGTTGGTCTTTGTACCATCTTATGTACCATCAATTTAGGGCATGTCCTCGCACCCTAAATATACAACTTCTCTATTTAAAGTGTCAGTCCTTGTACCCTTTAAATATAGAACTCACTTTATTTACTTTGATAAGAATGTTCTGTTTAGAGGTCTTGTCTTCGCACCCTCTAAATGTAGAACTCAGTTTATTTGCTCAATTCAAATATTCTCGTTATATTTTCTTCTTTCAAATACAATTCAACTCAATTTTCCCAATTTACACTACTCATAATAGCACATAGTTTTTCTACCACACATTATGGCACAAAAGCACATAATCACAACTCATGAACAAAATCACACAAAGACTCGTGGTTCCAATCACAAATATAGTAAATTCTAAATGCACCTATAATTGTGCATAGAAGATCCCTCAAATAAAAGACACCGAAGCAACCTTAGAGTTTCCCCTCTCCGAGCACCAATGGAAACGGATCACCTACACGGAACATATGTATTTCATTCTCAATTGACTTATTAAACCTCATCATATTGATTTACACAACTAGGGTTTGTTAGGGATTAAAGACACATGGAATAGATTCATGAAAAATTTATCTCAACACAACAAAGATTAAGAGTTGAATTCGATTCCGCATTTGGAACATCAAACGGAATGATCAATCACTAAGGATTGAAGTTTTCTTGGCTCAAAAACCCATTTACGCCCTTTTTCGTCTATTAGTTCGAGAATATCTGATAATAGACGTGTTTATTTGGCCCCACGCATAAAAATATAACATTCTAAATCTTAATAGTTCGATCGATCGAAACTCACTTGTCAAATTTTCAACAATTCTATCCATCCAACTATTATTTGGATCGATCAAACTTCACTGATCAAATTTTCAAGTTTCCACTTTGAATTAGCTTTTGTAGATAATTGAAATAAATTGAAATAAATTTCCACAAAATTTGTAGATAATTGAAATAAATTTCCATCATTAGTTTATAAACCTAAATTGGACTTACAGTTTAGGAGTTATGCCCAAAATATTAAATTGTTGTTCATAAAGTATTATTCACAAAAGTTATTTCACTTCTTTTGAAATTCTAAACTTATCATGCTTCTCCTCAATACTCGTAACATTGTTAAACATATCGTTTCAAGTATGCAACCCTTAAATTTTAAAATGGGGCCTTACAACTCTTCCCTCAAAAAAAAAAACTTCGTCCCCGACGTTTGGGTCCTCCTTAAAACAACTTTAAACTTCTAAATCGAACCCCATCACAAAAACTTCCAACTATTCTTTACTCATTCTCATAACAAGCTCATTAAGAACATATACATACAACCAATTTTTGGCAACTAATTTATGGTACCTTCTTCTCTCAGATTTTATAATCCATAGACACTCAACTATAAGCCACGCAATATCAACACGTTATTATAGCTTAAAATTAATCTTCCACTCATCGTCTAAATTATTTTAGTAATTCTTTTCTCTATAATTTAGGAATTTTGAAAAATATCGGCATCGCATCTCGTTCGTAACTCACACTCAGTTTTCTCTCCATACTACTACTAGACTTCCACACCTATAGAATATCACTTCTTAAACTATAAAGTATCTTTATATCTCAACACAAAATAATATCTTCAGGACTCATATTATTCATTTACTAAAAAGCAGTAATAGTATCCTTAATGCAATTCCAATGATAAACAACCACCAACAATAATACCATCTAGCATGCATATTAGATTTCCATAAACATTTAACCACTATCAACTACAAATGCTAATTTACTCAACTGACTAGCACATACATGGATCATCTATCTTACCAACCATATAATAATGTGTGATAATGCGATAATGTATCTGTATTTACCTCAATAAATGTCAACCCCACTTTTGCAACAAAATAACCAAAGTCACATAATCTAGACGTTCAGCTATACAGTACAATAGGAACCATACCACCACCAATACATCTACTTAAGGCATACGATAGTTACGTCAATCCTTGGGATAAATATACTCTCTAGGTCCACAACTATCATGATAATCACCTCAACGACAACACAAAATTCTATTGATAACATGACCTCACATTAGTGTCCGTATGACATTATATCCACAAAAACATGTCTCACTTACGACAACCCTACCAAATTCTCTTTTATACTCAACCATGAGTGTGTGTATATATATATATACATTTCACTACAATTTCATCATCTAATCATCCAAACATATCGCAATTCCAACCCTAGGTAAAAGATCATAAAATCTAGTAGTCATGGATCCCCAAACAATTCCAACCAGGACAAATTCACAAGTTAAATCTAACCGATAATATTTACAAGTATAAATTTAACCTCTCCACTATGACAAAGCCACCCACGACATCTACTCAAGAATCATGATAACTATGACAATTAATTAATTAATCCTCAATATATTTAACTTTAAAACAAGATCAACATAGGTGTAGACTTTAACACATTCATTTATTTCTCGACTCGACACCCAATACTCAAAATTTCCCTATTATTACTTGTTTTAACTATAATCAATATCTCTCAACAAATAAGTCCATGCTACCTTAACTATGTTACTATGGTATTCAATAATTAGCCACGGCCTCTTAACACACATGATCTAACAAATTCAACTACAGAAATCTCTTTGGAATTGAATCATATCCATAACGTAGTAAGTACTCTTGCTCAAGTTCCCACTCAGCATCATCCTCTACCTCTTGTCTTCCATAATGTTTCACATATCTCTAAGATATTTGTCACACAATTACATCCATCACCTTTACTACAATCTACACTCGGTACTACTTCTCTACGTCTTGTACTCAAGTATACTACCAAATACTAATTCCCCATAGGGTTAAACAACTCTATCTTTAAACTATACAACATCTACAAACTAGTCTCATGTTGCTCACACTAACAACTCCTACTCGATATAATCAATGTTATAAATCTTTTTTTTTTCTATCTTCAAAATGCTAACTTCACATACATATCAATCTCTCCATCTTACGTAAACATCTCTATAATTTCAGCACTTTTTATCACATCTCCATACTTTATTACATTTTCTAACTCCCCGATTTTTACACGCTTTGGTAGTTCTCGTTCTCAATAATTCTTGTGGTCTAACATCAAACCAAACATCTCCATAATAGTCATACGACACGTAGGCCTATGACTTTTACTTGATCTTCACCCACATCAAAACTTAACATCCAGCTCATCATACTTTACAATTCTGTCTCTTGGTTACTCAAATCTCTATTCATAAATTTCTTTAAATGCTTTACATGCTCAATGCATGCATGTTATTACCCCATACTTCCTGCTCATCTCTACAACTTTTATCACTAGTTAACTTGTTAATATGAACACCTCTTATTCAAGTTGTATACTCCAACAGATGTTTAATACAACCCACCTCGAAAGATTCAAATTCATCCTAGATTTCAACTTAATCATGTTCTCCTACTAGACCTATACTCTAAACCTCATCAACACAACTTTGTTCTAATTACAACAATGCCAATTAGAAATGATATATGTCTACTTCCTCACCTCCTTTTTAGCTCAATGTCGTTAATCGTCTCTTGCCTTGTATAAACATACTTAACTATTCCATATAGCTATACTCGTAATAGCTAATAAGCTCAAATAACTGCTCTTTTTCTCCTATTGCAAAACATAATTCTTCCACAATCATTACTCTTTAATACACATACAACTCTCACATATCAATCTTACACCACCCACTAACAAAACTCCCAAAAGTACCAACCAAAACAAACTTAAGATTCCATAGAAACACCACACATACCACATCCGCTGCGAACATTCTCGACCCCACCTTGACCACTAAGTCCTATACGTACCATAATCTAGACATAACAAATCACTCAAGCTATCAAATCCTATAACCCCAAGCTTCATCTCTTATACATCCCGACCGTTTCTACTAATCGTGTCACTCTATTCGCATCTCACTAGTCAAAATGAAATGACTCTCAGTAGGGTATGCTATGTTCTACATTATCTTCGAATCTTCTACAATTCTCAATTCTACTATATTTTCTAACTCGTTCTTCATCATCTCAACCATATAACTCAACATAATCCATATTGCTCAAACTTTCAGTTTGATAATCTTTATAACTATATACAATGGTTTAATGAAATTTGTGTCTCAAATGACTTCTACACCAAACACAAATTTTATCATACTAATACCTTACCATAAAACATGCTCCGAACCAAATACTTCGCCAACTCTACACAGTATCCTCAACCATCAAATTCTAATACGTTTCTTTCAATTCTTATCTCAGTTCACCTACTCCACTCGCACAACTCAAACGACTAATTTACTACACGACAAAATGGTTGGGTGAATATTCAATAATCGCACGCATTCTGACCAACAACTACTCATAGGATTAATAAAACTTTAGCACTCTTCCTAATATAACTCGTAGCTTAGCAACTTTTTAAATATCCGGTATACAAATTCACAACTCACCCTTGTCACTAGGTCCTGTTTTCAGTAAATTATCTTTTTTGGAAGTGTAGTTTTCTCAAACTCTATATCTTTTTACACCGAATTCAACCACTAAGTTACTTTTCGATATTTTCATCTTCTTTCTCACTGATGAAGCTACATCTAACAATATTTACCAAAAACTTTCTCGCTATACTCTTAGAATTCATTGTCATTGATATCTCAAACTTTAAAAACAACAAATTCTGAACATCTACATTCTCATCAAAACTCAATGCTCGCTCATGCCTATCGAAACATCTACTAGACATGTGGTACAGGAACAATTCCTCTACACTTATGTGAATACTTTAGCAACTACTCGTATCACTACCTCCTTAACTACAACTTATTACTATGATATCAAGTCATAGTAGACAACTGGAATCATAAAAGAACTTTGAGAAGAAAATCACAATAATTTGTAGTCCAACTTTATCTACAGGTAAATCTCTATGTTGGACCGACAAGGTATCCCCTGCTTATCCGGCACAGACCTAAATGTCAATCTCTACTTCAGACAAATAACAAGTTTTACATGTGAAAATATTTAGGCGAAAATTGCTACTCATGGATTGAAGCGCAAAAGCACATAAGACATCTAAGTCCCTAGATGCCTACCAAATATCTAGACACAGCTCACTCGAAAACACTTAACCGAACACCCAACAGTTCCCTAGGTAGTTCGTAAAACTATGATTTGATACCAACTTGTAACGCCTTGGAATTTCACATCACATCCCGAGCACATTACTCACACAACATTGCATATAATGAAAGACAAGACTTATTAAATCGACTTTATTTTCTAAACATCTCATAAAATATCTGTTTGGACTAAAACAGTTTGCCCATTTTCTTGAAAAATACCAAAATCTCAACAAAAATATCTTTTTGGCTCGACAGCCTACAAATTTTAAAATAAACAAAACATTATTCTTAAGATACTAAAATGAAATAGAACAATTACCCATAGACCTGAGTGAGCTCTGCCAAACTCTAATCTTGGATATGTATTTCATCTGTTCTCGCACCTACTTGGGATAACAAAATAAACCCAAATAAGCGGTTAGTTTTATTATGCTTGCAAGTAAAACAACAAAAAAATATATGCTTGTGAACATGAACAACCGAAGCACAATAACATATATCTCAAAACAACTACTTGATAAAGAAATAAGGAATGTCAGTACTCATTTAATAACACCATAATTATTTGTCGCGCCCTCGAATCCCAAGCACCCGGAACCCGGAGTTGCGAGTGTGTTACCAATCTCCAATCTCATATACAACCAAACAGATCCAAAATAATACTCCCAAACCATACCAA
>MKEJ01045198.1:0-10557 GCA_001753735.1 Embelia ribes | reverse complement strand
AGTAGTAGTACAGTAGTGCTACAATATCGATGAAAAATTGGGGCCTTATAGAACTCATTAAGGAAAACTCGTCGAAAAGCCTCTCAAGTCATTACCGCTGACCCACTAATCTCGTGACGACCATTTCACCGTTCAGCTGCCTCCCCATGTAGATAAAATGGTACAATAGCTAACTTTAGGTCATCATCGACCATTTGTAAAGCCTCGAAGATCCTTTTGGTCTTTGTAAGCCATGTATCTGTAATAATCGCCTCATCATCTCCTCTGAAAGACGGTGGTTCCATCCTCCTGAACTGCATCTAGGCTATAAATACCCTTGACTCCCCACTGCTCTCCCAACATATGCTACGTGTCAAATTGCGTATAACCTCCTCTATAGCTCAAAGCAATCCAAAGGTATCAGTCTGGGCTACCCCGGAGCCATTGGAGTTCCCTGCAGAACATAAGGACGGATCTCAAGAACGGTCTCCATATACTCATCCACACGCGCATCACTGCCCTCAGATAAATCAAGAATACCCTCAACAATCCGAATCTCCGTCTCTCTAGCTCGAGTGTGCATAGCCTCGCGCTCCTCTACTCCGCATCCACTAGTATGACCCTCATAAACAGTAGTCCCACGACCACGTCCAGGTCCTCACCCTTGACCAGCCATTCCCTGACTTCATGTATATAACAAAAAAAGAAGAAGATATTAGTCTCACTACCAATGCCTTTAACTCACACAACACCCCACAATAAAAGAATTTACTCCTCATTATATACCCTACTACTCGCATATAAATAAATCCACAAATCCACATGTACAACTCATACCTCGCATATACAACTCATATCTTGCATATACAACTCACATCTCGCATATACAACACACATCTTGCATATACGACTCACATTTCACATATACAACTCACATCTTGCATATACAACTCACATCTTGCATAATAGCTCAAAACTCGCATATGAAATGCCATGCAAACTACCACACATTACTCATGCCACACTATAACTCACGCTTTACACTAGCACACAACTACACTCAAGAACACAATGCACATAACGCACAACTATACTCTCAATCCCACAAGTCTACCCATAAGCCACAAGATTTTATGTAAACTTGGTTAAGCTGCCCTGATACCAACTTGTTAAGCTCCAATTTTCCTAGAAGACCCGAGGCTAATCCCAAACTTACTAGAAACCTTAGAGGGTGAGTGTATTCTCTTTTTAGATAAAAGAGAATGAAAAATGTTATTTAGTTTTGAAAATAAAAATAGGGAATTTACATTAACATCACCACTTGCCAATCTCACATTCTATAATATGCTCGCATAAATACATCCATCCATCAAAGTATGCATAAAAGAAATATCAATATGGTACTAGTAAACTCGCTGTTTACAAAAAACAAAATGAGTTACATGCTCAAACACTGATAAGGCATATTGCATTTCATTCTTGCTCCAAATATAGTATCTCGCTAATGGAGCAATAACGGAATGTATACACAAGCCCATTGGGTACAAAATATACATCTCGTCTACATAATCCCACTAATGTTATAAATAAGCACATCTCGTTAAGCCCCTGAATAATACAATATGAATAAGGCTAATACATCAAACTATAAAATCCAAATACATCTATCTAAAAGGAAAAATATATACATGATCCAATTACCCTCAATGGTGTTACTCGCTAGCCTTGGCACATAAAGTATAAGTGTCTACAAAAGTAGAAAATGATGTGTACGAGTTAGTCTCCAAAATAAGATGATATATGTGATATTGTGTAGTTCCCACAAGTATAATATCTATACCACATGAATATAATAAAATGCAATATCGATGCAATGCAAACCACGAATGTACACATGAACTCATACACACACTTACAAAGACTCATAACACACGTCTCACAATAAAATTTGGGACAAGTATCTCTCACTATTTGTAAATATCATAGGTTTACCTCGTAAAACCTATGCTATAATACGCCAATACTCTTGATGCGATTATAGTGTATCCTTCATCAAGTTTTCCGACTTTTACGGCAGCGCACCGAGCCCTCTCTGTGCTTTTACCCACTGTATAAAAAATTGACACGGTCCCAAAAAGAAATAGAAAATGACTCAAATCCACAATGCTACTCAGGCAAAAGTATCAATTTCATACTTAAATCCCACTTTTTAATTCAAAAGTTGTTTCACTTTGAATTCTCATAAAACCCACTTCTTAATTCGATAGTGCTTCACTTTGAATTCTCACAAAAACTTACTTTTCCCGCATTTTCTCATGAGTCTCACTTTTCTCACAAATTCTCACTTTTTGAAAATTTCATTTCCAAAATCCCACATTTTCACTTTGATAAAATCAATTTCAAAACTCACTTTTTTTAACATGTAAATGTCAAGTGCTCACTATCATGAAATAAATATATCTCAATAAGAATTTCATGTAAATCTATCATAAGGATGTCAAACCTCACGATCATGAAATAAATACGTCTCGAATATTAATTTCATGTAATCCCACATAATATGTCCATACTCGCTTTCATGAAATACATACGACTGGATGTAAATTTCGTATAAATCCCACATAACATGCTTTCTTTCATTTATATTAATTTTAACTCATAGAAATTTATATAAATATTACTTGCAAGAAAGCATTTAAATTAACCCTAATCACACAATTAGGGACACATTCCTATTTTCTAAACTACTCGTATCTCACGGCGTTCTAAAAGCCTCCTCGCAAGCTCCTGTCAAAAATCTCCAAATTCACCTCCACTTGAGTTTGATCTATCAAACGATAACAAATCAATATGAGTCTAAAGACAAAATTGGTCTACTTTTGAATATCAATTTTATTTTGATATTAGGATCTAGCCGGAAACCTAGGTATGGAGAAAGGAACAAGATAGGGAGAAAAATTTACATCAATACAGAGCTTAGGTGTTGAGGAGTCTGAATATGCTACTAGTTTCTGGCTCATATCACCTTTCCAAATCTCACCCTAATATTTTGTCACTTTTTCTCTCTCTTTATTGATGCTCATTGAAAATGGGTAGATAAAACACACCTATGCGACTTAAGTCTGAAAAAGAAATTATGGACACCACTGTGACTACCGTTCAAATGGCATCTAGGAGCCATTCGAAGAGCAGGGACTTGCCGTTCGAATGGCACACCAGGCTGTCAAACTCACTGAAAACTGTAGAATTCCCAAGGCTTTCCCACCACCATTTTAACCACGACACTCGCCCTATGGTCTCACACCAATATATACATTCTTTCACTATTCTCACACACGTCGCCACACTTCAAGTCCAATACTCACTCAAGCTCACATCAACTCACAATTCTCTCAAACTCATAAACCTCACAAGTCTCACACTCATATCAACTTACACAATTTCTCACATCTTACAATAATAACAACACTCACAATTTACTCACAAATGGTATCCAAAATTATACTCTAATATGATATATGATCTCCACATATAACTCTCAAGAACTTGCAACTCACTAACGGGTATCTAAATGTGAATTTATCACTCAACATATATAATGAAACTAACCTGATATGTCATATGTCTCCACACGACAACTACAACACTTTACTATGGCCTCGCTATGAATGCAATAATAATATTATAATGGGATACATAATATTATTAAATGCAAAAAATTTACCCATAATTTCTGAAACTTTACAAAAATAAAGTTCGTGACTTACCTCAAAATGATCTCTATACTTTGAAGAGGAAGAATCTCCTTAAATTTCACTTCCGACTTCGAGAGCTAGATGAAATCGACCTTCAAAGTTTGGAATTTCATGGTTATTTCTCCCTATCTCTCTTCTGATTTCTATTGAGCAAAATTATACAACACCTGTTGCCTAAAAATCTATTTTAAGTACTACTGCTTCTATCCCAACCTTGTTGTTTGAATGACATAATGTACCATTCAAATGGCAGAAGCCACCATTCAAACGGCAGCTGCTTACTGCCTAAGCCAACTTCCAACTTCACTATTCAACTTCAAACACCATTCTACTCATACCAATCACTCAAAATACATATACTAAGCTTATTATTAAATATTTCCTTGTACGTGCTAACTATCGTAAGGTCATAGCGTCTCGTTTTAACTCGATAACAATACTAAAACTTCAAACTCATGCTACATTCTAAACTAATGTAACACATCTTCTTACTTCGATACTTCTACAATCATGCTACAACTTCATACTTCCTTCTATAACACTTCGTATACTTCTACAATGATGCAATAATAATATTATATACTTCGATAACATTATTATCAATGCGAAAAATTTATATGAAAATTTCGGGATGTTATATTTTAAGTATCTTCCAGTTGAGATGATCTAGTATATTTGGATTTACAATCTCTTCACTAAAACATATTTCCCTTTTAGCCATTACATCCGCTATATTTATTAGAGACTCGTCATTTTCTTCTATGTCCATCCCACATACTCCTATTCTCTATTTCTAAACCATATCCAGACTCTACCATTTCAATAACCATATACTCTCATTATCAGATTCTATTTCCTCAATAAATATAGGTTCAAAGTTTTCTTCTATTTCTTCTCATAACTCATTATATTTATTATTTTTCTTTATTTTATTGTTGAGGACATTGATTAGCATAATGCTTTATTTCTTTGCATAACCAACATTTACAATCCTTTTTTTTCTTATGACAGAAATTTTCTTTTCCTTTATCAAATGATTTATTGTTAAATTGCCTTTTGAAATTCCTTGTCCTAGGATTATTTGTTTTGTATGTTTTTTATTTTCTAAATCTATATTTTTCATAGGATTGATAAGAACAAAATTTTTTTTTAGTAAATGATCTATTCTTCTTTGTCTGAGAATAACATCCCCATTTTGTTGGCGTTTCATCTAGTTTTCTACTACAATTATTTATATTTTTAGATGCTAACTTTGCTACCTTTTGCGTATTATATCTTTCACATTCTTTCCTAATCTATTTTTTTGCGGATGATATTTTATTGCCTAAGGAATATGTATGATTGTTTATTGTATTTTTCCAATTTTCATAGGCTTCTTCAATTGGTTCCCCTATTCTGTAAGGAAACTTACTGAAATACTTATCTATATTTTTTATTTTTCCTAATTTATAATATAGTTCTTGAAACTTATAATTAAAATTATGTAGATAACAAATATGGCAGAGTTCTAATTGTTCTAATTTTATTCTATTTAATCTATGTATGCGTTGTTCTCCTTCTTCCCAAAATGTGTCTCCAATAAATTATGCTCGTATACAATTCTCAATTCCTTTTGTAACATCTATTACAGTAGTTACATTTCTTATTGACTCTTAGGTTGCATGTATTATCTAAGCTTACTAATTGGCTATTAGCCCTTCAAAGGTATTAACCATATAATTGTATATTTCGTCTTATTTTCAATGGTCTTTCAAATTGGCTATATCAATCATGCTAATTGCTGACTCATTTATAGCTTCATATCTATTTGCTATACAATATAGGTTTAACTTAATTCCAGAGTCATATATTGGTCTTGGGTCAAAACTATGTGGGACATACTTTTTATTATCATTTTTATAATTTCGTGTTTCACGATAAATTCTTTTATGATTATCATCTTTATATTTACCTTCCCATTTATGTAACTTTATGTTATTTTCATCTCGAGGAGTTTCTTCCTGTTTATATATTTCTTTTGTTCCATTAGTAGATTCATCGTTTATAGTCATTTTTCATTTTCTATTGTACAAATTAAACCAATTGTTTAACTATTTTATCCAATTCTTCATCATTACTGTCCTTCTTAAATTGTTGATATAATTCTTCAATATCTTCATATATCCCTAGATTATGTTTCCTTTTTAGTTGCTATTCTCTATTTTCAATTTATAATTTCCATTCTTCTAATAACTTAAATAAATTTGTTTCTGTATCTATAGCTAATTATCATAAAATTCTAATTCTTCATCATTTTTTAATTCATGTCATTTTCAAAATTATTTTTCAACTTTTTGTCTAGTTCAAAATATTCATGGTCTCCTATTCATTCTTCATTCATTTGGATTTGTTCATATTCATGCCTATAAGTACTTGAGTTAATACCATTTCCCGTGCATAGAAAGATTTGTTTATTTTTTATTTTTATCTATTATGCTTCCTAAGTGTCGGATCTCATTTATGGTTTCTAATTTGTTTTTTTATGGCGTCTAATATGTAATTATAATATTATTTTGACGCATCATTATTTTTATTCCAACTAAAATATTTATTACCTTCAAACTACTTGCTATTTTTGTCACCTTGTTTCATTTTCTCAATGATTTTTATATTATATCCATTTTATTCTTTACCAAATTATTGTTCTAATAAGTCTTTTAGGTTTTCTAGGATGTGCGTATGTATTCTAATAAGACTAGCAATAGTAGTTTCTAACTCTATTATTTTATGTTTTAGGATTTCATTTCTACGATGCTTCAATTTTTTGTACTAATAGTTTATTTTGTGCTTGTAGTTGTCATGCTCCTGAGATCCGAGGATTCTGGGCACGTGATGTTGTAGAAAATATTGTTATATTTTTCACAAGGCCGAAACCTAAAACTACACACTATGCTAACTTCTTAACAATGCATAATGCAATAAAATGAACACGATAACTAACTTATATTATAACTTTAGAGTTTTACAAACTAGGAGCCTTGTGATGCAGAAACCGTTTGATAAAATGGTTCATTCGGATACAAAATACACACTTGACAGGATAATTACATTATTGACAAAATAATGATGCATATAAAACTCCAAAGTGAAGCCATCATGTCCGCCACTTCACCAGGTCTGCTACATGGTTGCCAAGCTTTTTCCTTTTTTTGTCGGTTGATAAATAACAAGCAGATGGGTTTAGTTTACGAATAGTATTCCATACGTTAGTTACAGTATAAGAACAAAACATCACGCATATGGCCAAATCGCCATAGTAATTACAGAAAGCCATAACACATACAACACTAGAATTCACCATAACATCCACATATTTCATCACAAACATATACTAACACGGCACATATCGCGGGTGTAATATTTGTTGAGGAAAATATTTCACGCCAACTCGGGAATAAGTACCCAAAGACTTTATGCATAAAGATTTATATATGGGTGCTCCTCCATACCCTAAGTCCTGCAAGAGACTCGTGCGGTACTTAAACGAGGGTCTGTCCCCTACTCTAGAACAATGTACCAAACACCTTATTTATTTGTTTTTGAAAAAATGGCCCGCCACGGCCCGTATGTTATTTTCACAAAAATGCCGTATATTTTCTCAAACTTCATATCTTTTTAAACACCAACTTGTGTCTCCCAACAAATATTATCGACATACATATACATACATCTTTATGTTATATGTATTTCTTTATATATCATTCATACTTACACATCTTTTATGGCACATATATCTTAATTTTGCCATTTCTTATGTCAATCATATTTCTTTGCATATCATTTCATAATTTCACACTTAACACGACATTTATACCCATCACATCATACGCTACACCAATCTGTATCCAAATACATATATATTATACAATAATATTCATAGGGAAACCTGTACCTAGTCACCTTATCACAGTTTTTACGAAGGTTAAGTTGTTCTTTCATTACACAACAAGCAATTTAGGAAAGGGATCATCACACTTCATGTCCTCACATCTAGAAAGGGATTCTATCTCTTAAAAATAGCACATGCAACTGAGTTTTTAAACTGTCCAATTGTATTAGTCGACTAATTTGCTTTGATGTTTCACAAAACAATTCATTTCAGGCACAAAATGCTTTCAAATCTCATTATTTTTTTCACAAAGTGTTTAAAAATGTTGTTTTGACATATGCATGATCTTTTGTTTTTTTTTATCAAAAAGAAGGAGGTTTTGCCAAATACACATCTTGTCCTCGCTAGTTTATCGAAAAACATCGGTTTTGAGCTCGTTTATGGCTTTAAAACTTCCTTTGTTTCAAAATTTCAGTGGTAAACTAAGGGAGTCAAAGGTTTCTTACCTCAATTGTTGTTGAAAATGTGATAAAGCTCATCCATAATGCTATAAACAATATGCACATTCGTATTTTGGCACAAAAAAATTATGGAGGTGGCTATAAACCTTTTTAGCGAACTCAAAGATTTGTTCCATAGTGATATGGTATTTAAAGATCATATATAATTTTTTCATCATACTAACATATATTTGGTAATAATAATTAAATTTCAGATCCTTCACACAATCATTATATAATTCTAAAAATTAATCTATGGCGAAATATTTTCTCCATTAAAAATGGTGGGAAAATATTTTATTACCAGAAACAAGGTGAACACTGTGAGTCATATCTTTAATGTTATGTAACACCTTATTTTTCAATTTTTTTTATATTTATATTTATAAAATTTTATATTTTATAACATTCTTAATAAATTTTTATCAAGACCAAACCTTGTTGTTATGCCCGTGCAACTAGTAATAATACAAAGACGATACTTATAAGACTTCCGCATTATTTCCTTTTGTCTTCTACTGTTTTGTAACAACTTTGTAAGATTTAGACATCAATTCAGAGTGAGTGACGTGTTTGGGATAACTAAAAAATATTCTTCCAAATTGAAAATTTCAATATCTGTAGCGTTTGGTCGCACCATTAGACTCGTATATTACTATCCCTGCTGGACTTCCATTGAAATAAAATCACCATCATTATCTTTTACATTTTTTTTGGGTACAAAAAACTAATATAGTAATATATAACAACCTCGCAGGTACTAGCTAATAGGACTTGTTATTAAAATCAGCCCTATCCTAAGCAACTGTTGAAATGAGGTGGAGGACTAATAAACTGAAATATTTGTATATGATTATATAGATAATTTTTTTTTTGTAAGTCAATTTTCTAGTGTGAGTTCTATTCATATGATTTTTACAATTCTAAATTTAACAATAACTAATCATACTCATAAGGCATATCTAGTAGAAAATAATTAAAATATTTATAATCTATCATGTGATTTTGTTGAATAATCAAATCACTCTTGTCATAATGGATGAAAATTTTTCTAATTTACTAACTCTTATCAATCGTCCGCGTTGAGTATTGGAATATCGGTGTTACCTACGAATGCCGGATAAGAGCAGTGTATACTCTAAAATCAATAATTACAATCTCGCACATATTAGAAGTAAGGCTTTAAACCTGTTTGTAAATTACGGTTAAAATTGTATTGACTATATGATTTTGTGTACCCATTTAAGTTTCTATTCGGTGGTGAGATAGTCATATAAACGTTTTCCCATTAGGAACAATTGTATAATGGTCTATTGGTACCAAAAAAAAAATTACGATTAAGCGTGTGCATAGATATGTAAATGTACTCTACACAATAAATATATTAGTGTTCCGAGAGAAGTACTCTTGCACAAAGTTGATAAAATATTTTCATACTATCATATGAATATATTTATATCGATATTGATAATTATTAATTGTGGTCCTGAACCATTAGAAGATTTTACTCAGTGGGGTCAATATGACGGTTTGCGGGCAAGGTCTCATTCAAAAAATGGGAGAGTAGAAAAGTACATTGTGTTTGTATGAACAAGTCAGTTAAAATTTGGCATTTCCATGGCTAAGATAATCGATGACTTTTTTTTTTTTTTTGATAATCTAATCCATGACTTTTCTACTCCTAGTTAATTTTCAGTATTTGAGATGTTTTGTTTTCAAGGACAAGCACATTGATTGGTTCAATAGTGTTTAGCAAACGGACAAGTCTACGCTTGCGCCCAACCCATATATTATATATAGAGATTATTTTTTTCTTTTAGGAGAACCGGATAAATGAGATGTTTGAAAACTTTTTGATTTTAAACATATATTAATTTATGAAAATTTCCGAGATCAGGGATCAGTGCCCGTGCCCGTACCCCCTTGCTCTGCCTATGCTTTAATTATTTTAAGACCTGACTAGCCTTCATTCAATTCAATCCAGTAAATTTCTTTGGACCATTTTATCTCTTACACGTATTTAAAGAAGACACTCTTTTTCCAATTCTACCAAGAAAAATTGTAAAGGTTTACCCTAAAGTTTAGATTACAAAAGCAAATTAATTTATTTATAAATAAGTTCCAATCTAGACCTTGAAGATCTTGCGAGATGTCTTCACTTCTTACGTGACTATATTGCTAACGTTTTCTTTGTAATTTGTCATTTTATTACTTGGAAGTCATGTTTATTAAATGAATACAATAACTAGTCATTTTTCATTTGATGTACCATCACTAGTGTAGCAATCCCTTTCTATATCGGTTAAATTTCATTTTCAAAATCGGTTATTGAACCGATGTTGAAATGGTCGTTGTTAAAAGTATCTATTTACAACATTGGTTATAAACCGATGTTGAATTTTTCTATCCACATCGGTTGTAGCAAGACCCAATTTGGAAATTTTTATATTTTTAC